>RJVU01069573.1:1367869-1391375 GCA_003731715.1 Anabarilius grahami
CACACACAAACTGGGCTTGATTTGGTTGTTCTGAAGGTATGTAAAAAAAAAAAAAAATCACACTCTGGGTGTTTGGGGTCCAACTGAAAATGAATGGGAAAAGCGAAAAAAAGTTTTTTGTTTTTTTTTATTTGTCAAAAAAATCAATACATTTCCAACCATAAATGAAGGCCTGGTACTAGAACACAAATGCAATGTGGAACAAATGTGATCACATACACAGGTGTGTGTTCACAGTTCGCTCCTGTTCATATCTGCTTAGTGCTAATTTTTATTTTATTTTTTGTTATTTGCTTTTCTTATTGTAAAGTTAATAACTTTTATACATTTGGATCATTGAAATCAATAATATGTGATTACAATCAAGTCTTGTCTTTTAGAGGCAACTTTTGTGGCATTATTGCAAAAACAAGATGCTTCAAAAGACCTCAAACAAAAACAAAAAAAATTTAACTTGGACAAAAATAGTGATTTAATGTATTTTATAATGTTTAAATATATACATCACAAAAGCTGTTTAAAAGCAGTTAAGCCCTGGTTATACTTCATTTTTTTTTACATGTACACTAGTGTACGCTCACAGTCAAACGCACAGACTAAATTATACTTAATTTGACTCATATGTGTTCACAGGTGTTCGACGCATGCGCAGTTTTTAGCAATCTCTCGCCATGAGTTAAAACTCATGTAAACATCTTTGTATTCTTTCATGCTAGAGTTGTACAAATGAAGGTACTTTCTAACCTCTTCTCACAATCTCTCGTCTATAGGCCTCCGTTGTCGCTGTAGCTTGCATGTGTTCCGTTCTGTTCTGTTTATGCAGTTTTTCTCTAACTACCTTGTGAATCGACGCCACCAGGGCACGGTTGCCACCTTGTGGATAAACTAATTACTGCAAAAAAAATTAAAGCGCATATGCAACCTGCACGTACAAGTATGCGCGGTTACACGAATCCGTCGGTGCACGTACAGTACGCGTGTACTCTTCTGACGACGAAAATTCATGTTACGTGCACTGTACACCGACCCTCTCGTATGCATAAAAAGTGAAGTATACTTTGGGCTTTAGCCACATCCAGAAAAATGAATGGATCTCTATGGGCCTCTGCTGGATGTATAAGGTAACTACACCTTTTTTTTTTTCTAAAAGTGTTTCCTACAGATTTTTCTCTAACCAGCAGATGACAGAATTCTGTATCTAACACCTATATTAATATCCAGAAACAACTCGTATTTACGGGGCCCTTTTTTTTTCATAAAAATTTAATATTTCATATGCATGCTAATCCTCATATCATATCATATTCAAATTCCCAAAACACAGCATAAACGTATAGATGAGAACTAAACAAAAAAAATATATATATAATTTGTATTATTAAAAATTTATATTTTTTATACTATCACTNTCACTCTCTAAATATTGACCTCAAACACCCAGAGTGTAAACTGGAAATGAAAGTTATGAGGGTTAAATGTCACAATGAAAAATTATCTCAATGCAAAAAAAAAATTTAACCATATAATATCCCTTTCATTTCTCACTGCAGTATGCTGTATTGTGCTTTTCACATTAACAAACTTTGATTTATTCGTAATTGTTGTAATAGATAGTCTTCAGTGTTGTATTCTATAGGGCTAAAATATCTATTAAAAATCCCCCAACGTGTCCTGCCTGCATTCTCTTTGCAGAGGTGTTATGAAATGTTTAATTGTGACGGTTGGTTCAGCAGGGGAGGGAAGCGCTGCGCACTAGGAGGCGCTGGATATCAGCGCGCACATGAGTCAGTGTGCGGAGGACACGCGCTCGCTCGCTCGCTCACTCACTCACTCTCCATCATTTATGATCGCTGTTTCTCCCCACTGCTCATTTGCTCCGCGTCTTCGATCACTACTTGCGTTCTGAAACACAAACCCGCGGCGTTCAGTGAAATGATACCGCAGGCATGTGATGTGTCCAAATGCCAAGGGCTTCTAAAGGACCATCCGCGTGCGTAAAGAAGCGCTTCCATTCACCAGAACTGTTTCGCTGTCATCCTGTGCGCTCCGCTTTGGCTTCTTCCCGGAGAAGAAAGAGAGAGACTTGATTTTTTTCTCCCCACAGCTGTTTTGGGTGTAAATGTTGAAGCTTGAATGGCTGGAGCTCAACCTGGCGTTCATGCGCTTCAACTCAAGCCGGTGCGCGTGTCCGAGAGTCTGAAGCGAGGCAGTAGATTTATGAAATGGGATGAGGTAAGTCACAATTAGCCGGTGTGTCAGAGAATGAATGCACATGACGCTTCTGCGGTGAATGTGTGCGGCGTTTTGTTTGTTGATTGCCCGCGCGTATGTTGCATTGTTTACATATCCAACAGCAAACGCCGCAGACCCTCACAATCCGCTCTCGATCGACCTTTATTGATGTTAGAGAGGGATTCACAGAGAAATGAGCCCACTAAGATCAGTTTCGAGTTCTCAAGTCCATCAGCATGTTCACAGACTCCATCTGGACTGAGTGTCAGAGTCTCTGCAGAGGCTCATGAGAATGACATCAGGTTACTTTGTGTGCAGTAATGTATCACTGCATCTCAGCCCTGTCACTACTTTGCAGAAACCTAATGCAATCAGCTCTAGATGATTCCTCACTATGTAATATGAAAATATAAAACCTTTAAAAAGAAGCATGCATTTGGAGACCGAATGTGTCGCATTTTGTAGCGAGTGCTGCATGAGCATTGATTGAGTGTGGATCAGCACTGAGGTGTTACACATTCACCTGTTGGATCAGCAAGAAAAACTTGCTGCACTCTGGAAATCGAAACACTTTGATATAAGAAAATTGTCAAACATTTATTTTAAAGCGTTTCGTTTTTTTCTTATATTGCAGATGTGCTTTATTCTGTAACGGGACTAGATATTTTAAAAGGGACCTATAATGCCCCTTTTCACAAGATGTAATATAAGTCTCTGGTGTCTCCAGAATGTGTCTGTGAAGTTTCAGCTCAAAATACCCCACAGATCATTTATTATAGCTCGTCAAATTTGCCTCTATTTGGGTTTGAGCAAAAACATGCTGTTTTTGTGTGTGTCCCTTTAAATGCAAATGAGCTGCTGCTCCCGGACCCCTTTCCAGAAGAGGGCGGAGCTTTAACAGCTCGCGCTTCGGTTGTTCAACAACAACAAAGCTGGGGAATCTCACGCAGCCAAAATGAGGATTGTCAGTAACGGTGTTCAGCCTTACATTGTTCAAACCGGAGTCGACACTGATGGAGAGACTCAGGAAGAAGTTACAACTTTTAGAATGAAACTGGACGTTTCTGAATGGTTAGTGGATGAATTGATGTAGTTGCTGTGGAGTTGATTCAACTCATCGACTAGCATGTGCCGTCATGTTAATCTTTTATGCAAATCCAGTGTTTAATTGAGCCTCGTTTGTGAAGCAGTCCGGCGTAAAATGACGGCATGACAACAACACTCTACTACAACAACACTTCCTCTTCTCTAAAGCAGCCCAACATGGCCTCACCCCCGAGTACACACAACAAAGGGGACGGGGCTATGTTGGACTGCTTTAGAGAAGAGGAAGAGTATGAGTATTTTATGTAAATTAGGGTTAGTGATGCCACCAACCCGGGAAGACGCTTGTTGTAGTCCCTACCAGCCATTTGTTGTAGTCCTTAAAAAGCGATTTCTGTAAAAGAAAATATCTCCCTTTGCATTGAACTTTGAGCGTTGTAACTTTGCAGATGCTGTTTACGCTCAAACAACAACATTACANTGATTCAACTCATCCACTAGCATGTGCCGTCATGTTTTGTACAAATCCAGCAATGAATTGACCCTCGTTTGTGAAGCAGTCCGGTGTAAAATGACGGCATGACAACAACACTCTACTACAACAACTCTTCCTCTTCTCTAAAGCAGCCCAACATGGCCTCACCCCCGAGAACACACAACAAAGGGGACGGGGCTATGTTGGACTGCTTTAGAGAAGAGGAAGAGTATGAGTATTTTATGTAAATTAGGGTTAGTGATGCCACCAACCCGGGAAGACGCTTGTTGTAGTCCCTACCAGCCATTTGTTGTAGTCCTTAAAAAGCGATTTCTGTAAAAGAAAATATCTTCCTTTGCATTGAACTTTGAGCGTTGTAACTTTGCAGATGCTGTTTACGCTCCAACAACAACATTACACACTAACTAAAGTTAAAAAAGTGAAATCATAATCATCCACCCCTTTAAAGGGATAGTACACTCAAAAATAAAAAATTCTGTCATCATTTACTCATCCTCATGTTGTTCCAAACATGTATGAGTTTCTTACTTCTGTTGAACACAAAAAAAGGTATTTTGAAGAATGTTGGTAACCAGACAGTTTATTATTGGGTGAAGTATCCCTTTAAGAATGTCCTCCATGATATTGCATTTCATTTTTGATCAAAATGAGTTTTTAATGACCAATCCTTGGACTTTTAATTTTAGTCAATGCAGAGCTTAAATATTTGATTACATCATTTAAAAATCAACTGTAACTCAACTATTAAGAGGTTTCGATGTGGTTCTGTAAATTATCCTAAGTAAAACATTTGTCGACATTGGTAACATCAGTACTTTTGTCGATTATGTAATGCTCTAAAGCTAACCACAACCATCCTGTAATGATAAAACCACTCCTTTTTTATCCCCATAAATCATAAGCAGTGTCTCAGAACAAGCCGTTTTCATTTTCTGAGCAGTATGACGTCAAACTGCTCAGGCCCCGCCCACGACTGCTGACAGCCTCTGCTGTATTAGCATAGACCCCACCCTTAGCGAGTTGTACACTCTCCCTCATTTTCTCCAGGCCGGAGCAGCTGTAGCAACAAGAATGTTTCGTAAGCAACTCAGGTGTTTTGTTGTTGGATGTAAGAGTGAACATAACTTCATTTACTCCTGACATCAGAGCCGCTGGAGACGCAGTGGATTCGTTTTATTTTTAAAGGGAATGCGCCCCCATATACCTAAATTCATTTATGTCTGTGCGAATCATTTTACACCAGACTGCTTTATACAGAGGCACAATACAAAACACAGGTTTTTGCTAAAACGTTGTTACTCAAGGATGGATCTGTACAAACTGTTCGTGAAGTTATAACCGTGATTTAACTAAACTATACCTGTTCTATCTCCATGCAGCTTATATTCTCTGGCTGTGTAGGCATCATTGTCCGACTCCGGTTTGAAATGAACGCAAATACTGACAGTTTCTGACATTTTCAGTGCGTGAGATTGTCCTGTTTTGTTGTTGTCTGTATGCCGGTGTGGTGAGAAATCGAGTCCCCCCCAGGAATCGGGTACTCTTTAGGACTCAGAGTGATTCCATTGGTTCAACAGACTTTTAATGGGTAGTATTTTTAGTGCCTGATTTATGATTCCTGCAAAATCACATTATGATTTATATTGTTTAAAAGGCGTTATAATGACCAATAATAGGGACTTTAAGCAACAGCTGCTGATGGAACGGCAACGGTGACCGGAAGTAAACTGTTGCTAACAACAACAAAGAGGACGGCTTAACAGATCATTTAATCATTTGACATAGTAAGAAATAAATTACATTTAAATAAAAGCAAGAGAATGGTTGTTTTTGGCATTAAATGACATACAGATACAATTAAGATGCCACATAACCTTAAAAGATAACATTTACTTATCTAATCTGTCATGTATTATTGACTACGGCAAATCGGCTACTCTCCCGTTCTAGATGGTTACAGTAGAAAGTCAAGAAGTAGCAGTTAAATTTGCGCATGCGCAACAGAATGCCAGAACGCCGTTGAATTAGCAGCTGCTGCTTAAAGTCACTATTGTCTTTTATATTACATGGTAATATAAATGGGGGAGAGGGGGGGCTCGATTTCTCATGACACCAGAGCATGAGCTCTTGAAGCTCCGCCCTCTTCTAGAAAGGGGGCCGGCAGCAGCAGCTCATTTGCATTTAAAGAGACATGCATAAAAACGGCGTGCAATTTCAACATGCTATAATAAATGATCTGTAGGGTACTTTGAGCTGAAACTTCACAGACACATTCTGGGCACCCTAGGGATTTTATTTTACACCTTGGAAAAAGATGCATAATAGGTGCCCTTTAATCATTTAGAAACTGCTGTTATAAATTCTGTCCAAAAAAGCTCTAGGTAGTGCATTTAAGTCTAATACCATTTTCAATAATTTTTCTTATTTAAAACATTTTATTTGCATAACAAATGATCAACAGACAAGAAACATCAGCATGCATTTGGCGTGTTTCTCTACATGAACAGAACCANACGGCGTGCAATTTCAACATCCTATAATAAATGATCTGTGGGGTATTTTGAGCTGAAACTTCACAGACACATTCTGGGCACCCGAGGGATTTTATTTTACACCTTGGAAAAAGATGCATAATAGGTGCCCTTTAATCATTTAGAAACTGCTGTTATAAATTCTGTCCAAAAAAGCTCTAGGTAGTGCATTTAAGTCTAATACCATTTTCAATAATTTTTCTTATTTAAAACATTTTATTTGCATAACAAATGATCAACAGACAAGAAACATCAGCATGCATTTGGCGTGTTTCTCTACATGAACAGAACCAATGTTCTCCACAATGATTTGAGATGATCTAAAGAGCTTCGATGAAAGAGTCAACGTCTTGACCTAGAAATAGTGCAGAATCTGAAATATTTCTCACTATTCTTGGTCTTACTTAATCCAGGTTTAAAAGAAACAAAAATCCCAGATGGTTCTCATGAATTTTGCAGTCCTTTAGAAGCTGTGTTCACTTTAAATAAATGCAGTAAGTATTCTGGAGGAGTCTGACTTCTATCAGCATCATAATGCCATACAGCTTTACTTGAGCTTATGCTGAAAATGTTGACTTTTAAAAGCTTTTCTCTGCAAATAAAACTGGAAATGTTGGCCTGTTGCTATGGCAACTTTCATGCTTTAAATTCCCATCTTCCTTGCCTGCCTTACATTAGCTAAGACATGCTGCGCCGCCCAACTTAGATGTGCAGTTAGAATGTGGGCAGACCCACGCAAGATCTAAAATAACACAATCAATTACAGGTCTCTTTATAAAGGGACGCCGCGATCGCACCGTCTGCTTGAGGGCTAAATGCTCCCTTTTCCTCATCAGCTTGTCTGTTCAAATGTTCTGCTCAAAAAGGCACGACCGCATCATGTTTAAAACAGGACCGGCGTCTCGTTTTATGCTTGAGACTTTATTACAAGCCAGCGTGAATCACACTAATATAGAGCACTTATGCAATCTCTGAGTCAAACCTCGAATTTCGGTCCGTCCCGTATCGAGAAACGTGTTTTGAAGTGGATTTCCACAGAAATCCCATGTGTTTTTCTTGCGCGAGGCAAGATTAGTCTTTACCTCTCACAGAAACATGACGTCGCTTTACTGAAGACTTTGATTTTGCTGCTCTTTTTATTCAGGGTTCTTAAAATAACTCCTGCAGTTGACTTTACTGACCCTGTGATATCAAAATGATGGGTTTTATTTCATCTGTTGGCTCTGAGCTCATCTATATGCTGGTGTAAAAGGAAACTTTTAGCGTTTGAAATGTGCCATCTTTCTCCTCCAGCTGTACCGATGACCTCATCTGGGATTCAGATCCATATATGCATGATAGCAAGCAGTAAATCGTGGTTTATGTAAACTAAAGGTTATTGAGTGCAACAGCGCCTGTCCACTTCTTCCAACAGCGTTGGTTGCGGAAGTATTTTTAAAAAAAAGTGTTATAAGCCATGAACCAAACCAACCAGGAGAATCACAACATTATAAACTTTGATTTGAAGCAAAAAAGTGTTTGAAAATCAGACAAAAATACAAGACTTTGAACTTAACGGCTTTAGTGAGGGAAAGAACTACAATCCCATGAAGCATTGCGTACAGCAATCAAATTAAAAACGATGGAGAATATAGAGAGATCGATTCGATTACGTCATTCGCAGTGCTTCATCGGAGTGGGCGGAGCTAAACTGCTATTTTGTGAGTGTGTTGCTTCTTGCAACTCTCTGTTTGATTGGTGGAATTTTCATTATAGCATCATGGGTAATGTAGTTTTTTACTGATAAGTATGATTATTTAAAAAAATAAGTTGAAATAATGCAGACATCGTAGCTCACAGTAGGTCTGTCTTTGAAGGTTTATAAGTTATTGTTAAAAATCCATTTCCCTGTGGAAAGTTTTTACTTCCCTAACCTGACTTTTGCACTCTGTTGGCTTTTTAAAAAAAAATGTCTTTCAATATGTCCTGAATTTTAACCCTGTTTCAATAGGAAATATGTCAATGCAGGAAAAAAGTGATCTTTTCATGTGACCTTTAATGCATTCTGTAAATATGTTGTCTACAGCCATTTTTATATTATTTCTGCTGTGTGTTTAGGCTTATAAATGTCATTTTTTCCGCTCAGGATTCTTCTACTGTGACTCCAGTGACGTTACGCGTCGATCCGCAGGGATACTTCCTGTACTGGACGGATCAGAATAAGGTAAAATCTCTCAAATCAAAATCCAGTGCAGTGTGATTGAAGCGCGGGATTATTATAGATTTTTTTGATTGTTTGTCTGTTTGTTTGTTTTTACACAAGTGCTTCCCAGTTTTGTGTGTAATATTTGTTGATTGGGTTTTCAGTGATATTTAAGTATCATTACTAATATCTTAGTATTTGTAAATTTTTTTAATTAGTTTTTATTTTTATATTTTCGGTTTTCATTAAAATTTTTAGTTAATGTTTTAGTAATGTTGGTGTGTTTTTGTAGTTTTGATTAATATGCCTGTTATTCATTTTTATTTCAATTTTAGTTTTAGTAATTTTAGTACTAGTAAATTTTGCCTTTGACATTTATTTCAATTAACATTATAAGCATTTATTTATTTATTTTTATTTACTATTACATTTTATTTCAAATAACATTACATGTATTTATTTAACATTTAATTTATTTCAATTAACATTACATTTATTTTTGTTTATATTTTTTGTTTCAACATTTAATTTCAGTTAACATTAAATGCATTTTTAGTTTTTTATTTATCTAGCATTTTATTTAAATGAACTTTGCATTTATTTATTTAATTTTATTTATTTATTTATATAAAATCTAATTTATTTTCATTAACATTACATGTTTATTTATTTTTATTTACTCAACATTTTATTAAAATTAACATACAATTTTTGTTTATTTATTTTTATTTATTTATCTAGCATTTTCTTTCAATTATTGCATTTATTTATTTGTTTGTATTTATTTAACATCTAATTTATTTCAATTAGCATTACATTTATTTTTGTTCATTTTAATTATTTATTTATTTATTTAACATTTTATTTCAATAACATAAAATTTTTATTTGTTTATTTGACTTTTAATTTATTTAAATTAACATTACATTTTATTGTATCATTTCTTTTATTTAGCATATATGTTTTTAGTATTTTTAATTTTAGTTAATGAGAACAACACTGAACAAATGAGCATCTCATCAGAACAAAACTGTTCATTTTTTTCTTGTGCTGTGTCACTTTCCAACGTCTGTCTGTAGGGAATGAGGTTGAGTCTATTGTCCAGATGGACCACTGACAGCCAACTGCTCACATTGCCTCAGAGTTTGGCTTATAGTGGCGTCCCACTTTAAATGAAAGATTTTCATTAAAGTATAGATACATTTTTAATTTCAAGTGCACCAGAGTTTGTCTCTCTGTCACTTTTTGCCATTGTAAATGTGCCATTTTGTCAGCGTTCATCTTGATTTATGTACCTGGAGCTGCTGATTTGATAAACAGCATCTAATAGATTGTGCTCAATAGTAATTGCTTTGAAACATTCTGAATAGAGTTACGTGTGGGTGAGGAGCAGAACAGGAAGTCACATTGTACTAAAAGGCAGAACTGCTCTATGGGACGCCAGACAATAATTACTCAAGAATCACAAGCACATTTGGTGAGATAACATCAGTTCATTCTGCCGTTTACGGCCGCTTTGAAGGCGTCGGAAAGAACAATCGTATCTTATCATAGAAAATGAAGGTCATTGAGCTGTGTAAATGTTTTCAGCAAATGAACTGCTCACCTGCCATTGATTTTGAACTGTAAAAGAATGTTGAAAATACTTCAGACTCCTTCATGTTTCATGTTAATTCACCTCTTTTGATGAGCCTATGTATTTTTAGACAGAATTATGCAATTTAACATGAATTCAAAACTCACCCTTTTCACTTTCATAATGCATGTTCCTGCTGTTGCATGCTATTTCAAGGAAAAAGTCTTAATGTTGGTGTAGGATTTACTTTGAAACAGTAAGAAATTGCTTTTAAAGGGGTCATGAAATGAGAAATCAACTTTTCTTAGAGCTTTTCATGTATAAGAGGTCATCGTACTATAAGAATATCCTGTAATTTTAAGACTTATTTTTCTAATTTCCCTCGTACGACCAGTAAAAGCTTTTATTGACACCAGGCCCAGTGAATGACTCGTCCCATAATGTGAAACTCCGCCTCCGCAGAATAAATCAACGCCTACTTTATCATTGCAGCGTTAGCCCCGCCCACTACTGTGTTAGTGAGATGAGGAGGAGAGAAGAGCGATACAGGACTAAAATAACATTACCTTTCAAAGGATCCTAATGCTAGGAATATGGTTATTTATTTTCAACAATGTGAATGTCTCAGTTGAGCTTTATTTATTTGAATTCGGTACATTTCACTGTGGATTCTTTGGTAAATTGATCGCATTTCGGCACAAACAGACTTTTACGACATGGACTCCACAGTAATGCAACAACATGTCAGTAACTGTGTTCATTCTAATGCCTGATCTGATATTAATGATTCATGTACAGTCAGGTGTTCTTTGTCTATCAAAACAGTGACTAAACGCTCAACTTCATGTTGTTTCTCTTATTTAAACGGTGATTAAATTATATATAGAAAGCGCTCCCTTTACAATCGCTGGAGCTGTCAATCAAACAGCACGAGTTTATCAGTGACTGAGTTCTGGACTCTTGCCAAAACTCCCGTTTTATACAACAAATCTCTCAGATACATCGAGTTTGCACTGTTAGTTATGATGAAAGCATTCGTTAGTGTGCAGAAATTGACAAGATCACTGCTTTCATGCGCTCAACAACATGTCTGTGATCGACTACAATGTTCATCACTGCAACCTTTCATGCCACGATCTAAATATAATGCCATAGATCTAAATGTAATGCAGCACTTTTCATGATTAGTTAAACCTGAGAGCTGTAATAGTAAAAATGTGCTAAAAGAGAGAGTAATACTTAGCTATTTCATATGCAAAGATGTCAGCCAATCACAGCAGTGGGCGTTACACTGAAGTCTCACAGCAGACAAAATCAGGGGAGCAAAAATGCCTTGTATTTCTAAATTATGTACATTTTTGATGTAAAAAGCATATTAACATTGTAAGTACACCCCAGGAAACATTATAAAACAACGCAGTTCATGACCCCTTTAAATTTCACAAATAATTAAAAAGAAACAGCAAGCAACACACTGAATTATTAAAATGAAATTTTAAATCTTTGTTTCAGTATTTTTTACAGTGTAAATGTACATAAGTTGATCTTCGCATCTCTGGAAGTGAGGTCGTATAAGTTGAGCGTGGATTTGGCAGTATGTAACACCCTCTCCTCTCCTCTCGCCCTTTTATATAAGAAAATCAATTATGATTCAGTCGAGTGCGAGTGTATTCCAGCAAACTTTATCATATCGTTTGTCACGTAAGTCAGGATGCAGAGTTTGTGAAAGCAGCAGTGAGTAATATCACAATAATATTCATCTGAGTGACTCAATCTTCTGATACCAGATGGTGTTGAATAAAACGTTGCTAATTGTGACGGACTCGCAGGACACCAAAACTGCATTCGATTACTGTCTTAAGAACAGTGTCTGTGCTTACAAATATTGATGAAAACAAAAGCAGCTCACTCTTTACCTTAAAATTAAATAAATGGTAACTCGTTCTTGACAGGTTCTGTGAGATATCATGTGAATAATATACAGGCACATGGACAGACACTCGCAGTTGTTGTTGTTTTTTTAGTCTACTTGCAAATCACTAAAACCTAACCTCACAGTTTTTCCTGTCAATAAAATACGTGAGGAATTCCAGAACAGGCGCCTCTGGCCGATAGTAATAAAATAGCATCCTGTATTGTTATGCAAAGCAAGTGTCTATTGAATCAATACGTGATTTTCTATATTTAGATGCGCTACAGGCCGGATTGTCGCCAGCGAGAGACGACCAAATCATTATAGTCACTTACAACCGGCTCCATTATTGAACATTGTAGCACGTTTGTGAGTTTTCTGTGGATAGAGAGTAAATAGACTGCGGTTTGCTCTGCTGACCTACAGATATTTGATCATGTAGTCTCAATGGATTTTCACAGGAGCAGCTCGCTGGCGACGGCTTCTGCAAGCTGATTTCAAAGGTGCCTGGTGCCTGTCTTCAAATTGCTTTAGCCCAACTCCACCTCCATCCCCTGTTGCCATGGCGCTGGTGAAGCGCTCGCCACCATACTCGAATTTTCATAGTTGAACCGGTTGACTGAGAGAGAAGCTTTCATTATTCAGATAGCCTTGGCAGTTATCATAAATATTATATAGTCTTATTATGGGGAGCATTGCTTTGCATAGCATCATGGTTGCATGTCTGACAGGCACCTTCACATGATCAGAAAATGTAACACTACAGGCGCTGTTGGGTTTCTCGTCCGTGCCGTTTGTGGATTATGTTTTCGTTTCAAAGTGAAATAAATGCGAGTTGAGTTGGGAATGACCTCGTGGCCTAGTGAATATTAAAGGAGACATGTTTCTCGTCCTGTGTTAGTGTTTTAGGTCAAAGCGCTGAACAAATGACATCCAGGTTGTCTTTATATAATCTCCTGGAGTCCGCTGTCCTCACCCTCGACTGCACAGAAATGTGTCACAACCGCAAAAGTGTGTCAGCGAGGGGTGGGGATTGGAGTCCATCCAAAATGTGTTTTAGGAATGAACAGAAATATAATATAAGGATAATGATAATGGACTGATTTTGAGATTTAATTGGTGATTACATGGATTTTTTTAATGGCCGATAACGCACATATAGGACTGTATGTGTAAAGCATATTATATCTGTTATATCTGTCTTTTCTTCCAGACAGACTGTTTGTCAGTGTATTAAAGGGGTGGGCATGGATGTCCAGTCCAGTTTAGCTCTAACTCCAATTAAACACACCTGAACCAGCTAATCAAGGTTTTTAGGCATACAGGAAACTTCCAGGCAGGTGTGCTGAGGTAAGTTGGAGCTAAACTCTACAGGACAGTGGCCTTCCATGACCGAGTTTGGACACCCATGGAGGTAGGGATTTTGCAGTCATTATTTCTGCAGGTTATGCCAGTAGGTGGCGACATTTTATGAGAGGCTCATTAATTCAACCGATACCATGGGGAAAAAATGGCACATAGGTATTTTTAATATCTCACAATTAACTCATAATTTGCTGTCACTTTAAGACCTGACGCACGTATCCATTATACTGTTACACGTTTTCTTTCTCAACTGTTTGTTCACTTAAAACAAAACTGACTGTGTTTACGTGAATACTCGCCATGACCGGCATTTTGACATTATTTTGTGTGTATTTGACTGTTTAAGCACAAAAAGCAGCAGAAAAGAACTCAATTTAGTACTGAGAGGCGGCTTTATGTGTGCACTTTGCGTGTGAGCACAAAATCTGCGGGAATGAGGAAAATTATGTGCAATATGCACATTCGCATACGAAATTTATTGTAACAGCAACAATATTCATCCGGAGCAAATAAAATGAGGTGGGGTTGTGTGTCGACTCGCTGTCAGAGAGAGAGAGAGAGAGAGAGAGGGAGAGAGGGAGAGAGAGAGAGAGAGAGAGAGAGAGAGAGAGAGAGAGACTGATATTTTGTATCTACAGTATTCTTTTGAAAATGAGTATTGAAAGCATTTCAGATATTTCAGTATCAATATGTATTGAAAAACACTACACTGCACTTTTTAAAAGACTGCAATTAAAAAATATGTATATATATATATAGATCTCATATAAAATTCAACCCACCAAAGTGGCTAGTAGGAGTGACTGTTACATGCCACTGCTGAAATCCACCCACAATCCACCAGTCATTACTCAGCACTCGTCCATGTAAGCAGTGGTATACATCCGAGTGAATGAGTGAAAGTGTGAAAGTGAAAGTGAAAGTGAAAGTGAAGTGACATGTGGCCAAGTATGGTGACCCATACTCGGAATTTGTGCTCTGCATTTAACCCATCCAAGTGCACACACACAGCAGTGAACACACACACCGTGAACACACACCCGGAGCAGTGGGCAGCCATTGCTGCGGCGCCCGGGGGGGAAGTTGGGGGTACGGTGACTTGCTCAAGGGTCTCACCTCAGTCGTGGTATTGAAGGTGGGGAGAGCGCTGGACATTCACTCCCCTCACCNGCTAGTAGGAGTGACTGTTACATGCCACTGCTGAAATCCACCCACAATCCACCAGTCATTACTCAGCACTCGTCCATGTAAGCAGTGGTATACATCCGAGTGAATGAGATGGAGGGAAGTCAGCGAGGGAAGGGCTTAAAAGGGCTGTGTCCGAAATCACATACTCTCTCGAGTAGGTACTTATTTTGAATAAATAATAACTTTGCGACTGCTAAAAAAGTACATTCTATTATGAATGTGTATGAATGTGTGTAATATGAATGTAATCCAGACGTACTACATCCACCATGTTGTCGTTATCATGTGACCTACCAGTGTCAGTTGCGTCGATTTACAGATCCTCTCCCTTGGCCTCATGGGATAGTAAAGTGTACATCGTATGCATGCTTCAAAATCTTGCAGAAATTATTAAGTCATCTGTGTACTTTTTGACTACTCTTTTATGAGTACTATACTTCTTTTGTCACATACTGTTTTTCACTTACTATATAGGAGGGAAGTATGCGATTTCGGATGCAGCCGCAGCCTTAACCCTCTGGGGTCTGAGGATTTTCGGGGCCCTGGAGAAGTTTTGACATGCCCTGAAATTTGTGCTTTTTTCAGTTGTTCATAAACATATTAATGGAAAAAGTGTCATTACACTGTATTCAGCACAAACTAGGCTACAATAATATGTGTGTCACAGACACGTCAGGCTCCAACATCCACCAATCACAGCGCACTCAATCACCAGAGTACTAATCACCGCCACCTGCACGTCATTACACCACTTATCAACACCACCATAAATAACACGCACACACAGCACTCCATGTCCGGTCTCGTTCGCAGATACTCACGTTGATGCTTNTCTTTCATTTATAACAATATATTGATTTAGTTTTTGTAAGACACTTTTTGTCAAGAAACACAGTATGCGTGGAGGCGTGAATCATCATGAATAATGGAAGATTCACACCTGAGAAGACAAAAGAATCGCATAAAGAACCTCTAATGAGCTGCATAATAATGAGCTCTTTCAGTCAGGTAGGCTGTGAAAAAACCCTCTGTGATCATGTCTCAAGCTCATCATGGTGTATATCAAACATACAGAAAAAACAGCAATACTGTGAAATATTATTACAATTTAAAATAATGGTATTCTATTATATACTTTAAAATATAATGTATTTCTGTGATGCAAAGTGTCTGAACAATTATGTTACCTCTGTGGCATTTCATATAGGCTTCTAGCTTAAAAGCATGCACATTTGGAGAAATATTGATGGATTCTCATATGTTTATGTCAATTTTCTATACAGAGGAGTAATATTTATTCAATATTTATTGTCATTACTATGAGCGCTGGATACTGTGTTTTCAATTCATACTCGCAGCCGGAGGGCGCTCTGTACACCTATAGTCCACAAATGCCTCCTAAAGAAGAATAGGTCATGTGACAATCCAGGAACTAACAGGCTTCCAGGGATCGCTAACTATGGCTATTCAAAACACTTTTGAAGACAATAAATACACGATTGAGACGATGTATACATGTATTGCCTCATAATTTGCATCTGAATAGCGCTGGCTCCGTGGGCGTGGCC
Source organism: Anabarilius grahami (assembly GCA_003731715.1). NCBI lineage: Eukaryota > Metazoa > Chordata > Actinopteri > Cypriniformes > Xenocyprididae > Anabarilius > Anabarilius grahami. Next base: position 1,383,964 of record RJVU01069573.1, read on the forward strand.
GCATTAGCGGATAATGTGCTGAATCACGAGAGTCTGACATGTGTCTCTTTTCATACCGATTACATAAACACAGAATTTTTGTTTTCGATTTGACTTACACGGTTTAAAACCTGACATTTCAACGTTTTTTTAGACATAAGTCTAATTTTTTTGTGATTAGTATTCACTAAGTTACAGTTCATTTTCTGAGAACTATCAGATTGGACTTCGTTCAGAGGGAGATGACAGATCACGCATCATCTCAATTTTCTTTATTTTGCAAAAAGCACAACATTTTGTTGTTACTCTGAGTGTACACAAATAAAAGAAGATATTCCACAGATTAAAATGGTGTATAACTCTTAATTTTGAGTCTCTTTCACACTGGTAGGAAAAAAACCGAGGTGGTACCGACCCGAGGGAGTTAAACACAGCCCGATTCATTAAAAAATACTTATTCATTCAGGAACAAAGTTCAACTGTGTTGAGCCATTGAATCGTTTACTCATCCAACTTGTTGGATCATCCCACAAAAAACACCATAGTGTGTTGCTCAGACATGTGTTTGTTTGGAAATATTTTTGTGAATGGAGGAAAAACAGATTATAACTACTGATATTGTGTCTAAAATGTAGGTTACTCAATATTAACTTCTTAAAATTAGGGATGCACTGATATGAAAATTTTGGCCGATACCGATAACCGATAATTCTTCATTATTTGAAAGCCGATAACCGATATATTGGCCGATAAATCTAAATCCAAATTTTTATATTTTTGAGAGCCTGATTACAAACGTTTCACCATTGAAAGCCATGTCCCAAGCACATAATTTAAATGTTATGTAGCCTATATGACAGACTTGTGCTGCACATGTTGCACTTAAATGTATTTTTCTTTTGTGACTTCAATCAATTCAAAACCATCATGGTGAACAATGCACATCTGAAGTGTCTCAGCTGAAGGAAATAATCCATTATTCATTGGCTTTAATAAATCTGCCAAATTTTCTTATTGGGCTGATAACGATAACATTAAAAATGAACATATATCGGCCGATAATGATATGGTGGCTGATATATTGTGCATCCCTAATTGAAACATTGTATAAAATCAATATCACAATGTACCTCGATTATTATGAGATCACAGTATGCTTGCTTTTTGTTTTTGGAGTAGGGTGTCACTACAGGGCACAGTTACATGCCCATGTGTTACAAATTGTTCCTGAGGACATCTGGTTTTACCATCATACGAATGATGATGTTCTATTTTTATACTCCAATCATTGCTGTGTTGCATAAACGAGTATAAAGAGCAAACGCCTCTTTGTTTTGTTCCAGCTCAGTTGTAGCTCAGTCGTGCCAGCCGAATGCCGTCAGCTTTCGTTTCTGCTGCAGCTGTCAGAAAGCATATCTATCAGCGTGTCCATTACACACTGCAGATGCAAATAATGCGGCGCTCTGGCCCTGCATCATTTCCTTAGGAATGTATTTTTAAGAGAGTCATTAGATTATTTCTTTGATCTGGATTTGTGCGTGTGAATTAGTCACTGTTTTACGTCTGCTTAATTATTAATTCTTGATTTTCCGTCAGTGTTTTCTCTGTCAACATTTCCCGTGCTGTTACCCTGTGTGACATCTGAATGGCTTTTGTGATATTTAACATAATATTGATTCGCTCCAACAGCATGAAATTGTGCTTTGTGATCTGTGACATAAAATCTGCCCCTCCCTCTTTCAGGAAACAGACCTATTGGACATCACCTACATCAAAGATGCAAGAACAGGGAAATGCACCAAAACGCCAAAGGTAAGACTATATTCAATGCATCCTGCTGTTATTAAACAAACAAACTAAGCCAAACATCATGCTAAACAATAGCAATGATATTTCCAACATATTATAAAACTGTAAAGTTCAACCACATCCATGAAGCAGTGACACTAATTCAAGTCAAACCACTTATGCTCCTTATTTTAAAGTCAACATTAAATCATTTATTGTCTTTTTTTGTATGGACATCTCTGATGACATGTTTACTGGCGCAAGGGCGGGGCAACCTGTCACTCACACGAGATCGACCAATAGCAAACCACAACCACACTGTAAACCCACATAAGTTGGCAAACTCAAAAAAATTTAGACAATTAGTTGCCTCAACTGGGAGAAATCCCAGCCCAGTTTCAGTTAAACTTAAGTTTGTCTAAATTAAAAGAAGTAAGTTTATAGAACTCAAAACAATGAAACAGTTCAGTTTACTTAAAATATATCAGTTCTGTGAAATTGAAAGAAAAATAAATACTCCATAATACTAAATTTATACTCTAAATACTCATAAAAGCTAATTTGACTGAACTAATTTGTTTAATTTAAGTTTGTCCTACTCAAACCAATTAATTACTTTGAGCGTTAGGGTTTACAGTGCATCCAATCAATTCCCAATGGACAAAATCAAGCCCCACCCTACATTTTTTCTTGTTTGAGAAGCCATTTCACTCAGATATACGTCACAACAGGGAAGAAAAAAGGTTACAACTTCCTGTTTATGCCAACTTTAAACAGAAGGGGAGCAGCCATTTGTAACATGAATGTGCGACACTCTGATTATTTATAGCTGTACAAAACAGCTTGTAATCTGCTTGATACTGCAAACTGGTATTTCTTATTAGTTTAATGTATTGCCTGGTTTGAAGCGCAAATAGTTTTACCATTTACTGCACTTTTTTATTCTTCTAGTTAATAAAGGCTAATGAATCGTAAGTCTCGCACATTCACAGAAAATAGACTAAATCCTCAGTGCAAAATAAGGTGGATTTATATGTATTTTGATAATGTTCCAATGAACTTGCAATGAACGAGCGGTGTTGTTCAACAAGAAAAGAAATGCAGTCAAGAATAAAATATTTGAATGTTTTGATTAATCAAAGCTGGTTGCTTTGGCTTATAACTCATTGAAGACATTTTTGAGATACCTGTGGAGTAAATAAATGAGAAAAATACTTGTGGGATGCTAGAAAAGATGGGTGTCACTGTTAGAGATGCAGGACTAGAAACACCAGCAGCTTTCTCTTCATTCCCCTTCATTCGCTTGCATCCGTTTATAAGTACGTCCTTGTAAAGGAGGTTTAGCTATTACTACGGCAGCCTGCTCTGTTTCCCAGGCCTTATATAGGTTAATAGCTCTTGTGGGTGATAAGCATCTCTCTATGAGGGTAATGGTCTGTGCAATCTGGTGTGGAATGGCCACAGGCAGACAGACATCTGCACCCACGCTATATCTGGACCGCTCCGATCTAAATATGGAGCCCGTGGGCCGCGGGTCTCCCAGGTGAACTCTTTCCTGACGCTCATGGACGTTATTTGTGTCTGTGAAACAAGAGAACGACACTGGTGCCAAACGAAACGCACAAATGCGATGAAGAGTCATTTCATGCGCTACGGCGCAGTGGTCGGCAACAGCAGGCCTGTTTTAGCTTGAGTTTATAATGTGGATGGTGCATCAAAAGGATGTAGAGGAAAAATGCAAACGTTTGTGAAAGTGGTTGATCATGCAACAAAAAATTAAGAATATTTTAACGCTTGGAGATAGCATCCGTTCTAGGTGATTCAGTTGTGCTTTCCATATATACAGTCAAACCAGAATTTATTCAGACACCTTGAACATTCCATTCATTAATACAGTTTATTCACTATAGTTTAAAAAAATGGTAATAAAATATGACAAGATCTCAGAGTTAAACTGTGTCAGAAAATATTAATAGTTAACACTTAAGCAAAACATGGTCAGGTCAAAGTGTCTGAATAATTTTTGGTACCAAATGTTTATTCATTTTACTGGTAGTCCACTGTATGAAGAATTTACTTTATTTTGCTATCCTCACTTACATAAATCAACTATAGTGTCCTGCACGCACTAGTAAAAATATATCAAAAATATAAAAAATGTCTGAATAATTTTTGGTTTGACTGTATTTATATAATTTTAACATTTATTTTTTTCATGACAGATTTACTTTATGTTGTTTCCTGGTCAACAAACAGTTCAAGTAGAAAAATGAAAAAATGAAAAAATCTGTAAAAAGTATTGGTTTGTCTGATTATCAGTCTACACTACCTGTAGGGATAATTACATTTTTCAAGTCTCTTCTGCTCACCAAGGCTGCATTTATTTGATCACAAATACAGTAAAAACAGTAATATTGTGAAATATTATTACCATTTAAAATAGCTGTTTTCTTTGTGATTATATAGTAAACTGTAATTTATTCCTGTGATCAAAGCTGAATTTTCAGCATCATTACTCCAGTCTTCAGTGTCACATGATCCTTCAGAAATCATTCTAATATGATGATTTGCTCAATTGTTATTATTGCTCAATTATTAATAATAGTTCTTATTTTTATCAGTTTAAAACATTTTTGTTCCCTCGATTTAGTATTTTTGTGGGAACCATAATTTTTTTTCAGGATTCTTTGATGGATAGAAAGTTCATTTATTTCAAATATAAACCTTTTGTAACATTATAAATGTCTTTACTTTACCAATTTAATGCATCCTTGCATTATTCCAGTTATTTTTTCATTCTTTTTTTAGCCCAAACTTCTGAATAGTGGTTTCCACAAAAATATGAATCATCACAACTGTTTTCAACATTGATAATAATCAGAAATGTTTCTTGAGCAGCAAAGAAAGAATCGTGTGACACTGAAGACTGGAGTAATGTAAAATTTTTAAAATTTTCACAATATAACTGTTTTTACTGTAAAAATCCCAACTTATTCCAAATTTTTGACCAGTAGTGTATATGGGTTATTAATTGTTCATTTCTCTACATCTGCTTGTACTGAGGTGGTGAAAGTGGTCGTGATTTCCGCGGTCTCTCTCTCTCTTTCTGCACCATGATATAAAGCATCTTCTGCGAGCGAGTGCGGTGTGACTCGAGTGTCATGACTGAGAGTGATTCTGGGAAACGCAGTGTGCTGGTGTCAAAGCCAGCTGAATAAATCTTGTAGCGGCGCGTTTATATGAAGGCATCCACGAGCCACAACAAACCGTCCATCCACCCTTGGATGTAGAGGTCGAAGCCATTTCCACAGACTGAAGATGAGACGCTGTATCATTCTGAGAGAGTGAGATGCTGTCTGAAGGAGCGATGCTCAATTGATCGATTGAGCCACTCAGCACCCAATAAGACATAATGCATGCTGGAGAAGTGCTATTGAAAACTAAACTCTGCTTTAACCGTTTGTTTTACACTTCTTCAGGAATACAAGAATTCAAATGCGAGAAATTGAACAACCACTTTACCATAGACGAGATCTGACAAAAACAACAACTGAAAATGAGGGCTTTATATACACCAAGGCTTTGTCCGAAATCGCCCCCTATGGCCTTAAATAGGGCACTATTTGAGGCGACAGCCATTTGTAGGGGTATGAAATAGTGGATGTTTTCCGAAACCATGGTGGACGAGCTACTGTTGCTCAGATTGCTCCAGAAGTTAATGCTGGTTCTGATAGACAGGTGTCAGAATACACAGTGCATCACAGTTTGTTGCGTATGGAGCTGCATAGCTGCAGACCAGTCAGGGTGCCCATGCTGACCCCTGTCCACCGCCGAAAGAGCCAACAGTGGACACGTGAGAATCAGAACTGGACCACGGAGCAATGGAAGAAGGTGGCCTGGTCTGACGAATCACGTTTTCTTTTACATCACGTGGATGGCCGGGTACATGTGCGTCTCTTACCTGGGGAACACATGGCACCAGGATGCACTATGGGAAGAAGGCAAGCCGGCGGAGGCAGTGTGATGATTTGGGCAATGTTCTGCTGGGAAACCTTGGGTCCTGGCATCCATGTGGATGTTACTTTGACATGTACCACCTACCTAAGCATTGTTGCAGACCATGTACACCCTTTCATGGAAACGGTATTCCCTGGTGGCTGTGGCCTCTTTCAGCCGGATAACGCTCCTGACACAAATCAAAAATGGTTCAGGAATGGTTTGAGGAGCACAACAACAAGTTTGAGGTGTTGACTTGGCCTCCAAATTCCCCAGATCTCAATCCAATCGAGCATCTGTGGGATGTGCTGAACAAGCAAGTTCGATCCATGGAGGATCTACCTCACAACTTGCAGGACTTCAAGGATCTGCTGCTAACATCTTGGTGTCAGAACCACAGCACACCTTCAGGGGTCTAGAGGAGTCCATGCCTCGACGGGTCAGGGCTGTTTTGGCAGCAAAAGAGGGACCAACACAATATTAGGAAGGTGCTCATAATGTTATGCCTGATCGGTATATATATATATACAGGGTGCGATTTGTGAAAAAACCAAAGGGGTGGATGTTTTGAAAAGTTTTTTTTTTTTTTTACATTTTTACAAAAAATCTTCTGATTTAACCTTGAGATTTGAAGTATTAGATAGCTTAGATATTTGCACCACTATCTTCAATGACACTAATAATTCTTACATTTCTGATAGAAATGCAAAATCAATCGGTAGTTATTAATAGAATAACGAGACACAAACCTTTACATTCAATCGCGTTTGGTCACATTTATTTTTGATCACACACATACAAACTTTTAGTCCAAAAGTGCGCACATTTGGAGAAATGCACGTTTACCTCATATTTCATTAGATAGAATATAATCTGGGCCGTACGCAGGGTTTCATAATTACCGAGGTCAGAAAATGCATGCTCCCCCGAGAAAATTTAGATTTCCCTGGTGTACATATGTGCATTTTTAAGACGTTTTAAGGCCAACAAATTGGATAACAATTTAAAACCATGTCAACAAATAAATGCATGCACAGTTTTGAGGCAGCTTTAATGTTTGGTAATTTCATGACTTAACTTACAACAGAACAATGACGGTCATTGCTCGTAGTTTCTTTTGTGCTTTATTTAAGCTATAATAAAGTAATTATGCAGCGCGCGCCGGCGCATTTGCGCATGCAATTCTTGAGTGCGCGCCACGAGCACAGTATAACGGCTGATTGGACAGTCGTGTTAATTTTTCTGAGTTTTACCGACATAGCCTGACAGCATCTCATCTGACCGCAGTTCACTGTTGTTTAACTGAAGCTCCCTCGTCGTCACCAGCACCTTTTCCACGCTCGTTTGACTTGCGCCTGGCGCTGAGGCGAAGTTGGAATGCGCGTCTGAAAAGTGTCTCGTTTGTTGTGGTCGTAAAGAGACAGTTCTATATAAACGCTGCGATTTACTTGGTGATGTTTTAAAAAAAGATTTTTATTTTTGGTATTTTATATGCTCTGTTGGTTGTTTGTGGAGTAGCTTCACCCGGGAGGGATATTTTTTTTATCCCCACCGGGAATTCAGCAGAGGCAGGGATACATAGACCAGAAGGGGGGAAATCCCCCCCGTCCCCCCTACAAATCGCACCCTGTATATATATATATATATAT
>RJVU01069573.1:1394029-1411489 GCA_003731715.1 Anabarilius grahami
ATTTATAAATACTTTATATAAATATAAAATATTTATAACATGTTTTACATAATATAAAATATTTTGGCTTAACACATAAAGTCACCAGGAATTGTTTTTATGTACTCTTAACACATAAAGTCACCAGGAATTGTTTTTATGTACTTGTGAATTGAGTTGATTCCAGATTTGATCCTAAATTTGTTCTAAATCCACTATCACATCCATGGTTAGTCAAAGACCGTGTGTCTGTTGTTTCCTCCACAAACGGACTGTGAGCTTGTTTCTTAGGTGTGTTGGACTCTGCTGTCTGCATTGCTGCACTATCAGCTGGTGCAATTTGCTCTTTTCCATGCAACAGCATATATTTTTAGTTCAAATAAAGTTACCACCCCTTTTTGCTTTGGGCAATGAGCCGTTCAAGCATGAAGCAGACAGAAGAACCAGTGGGACTTAAGCCAAAACGAAGAGGATAGCCTTTGATTCCTGCCCACTTTCTCTCAAACCCAAAAAAGTGCCTGGAGGAGGATCAGCACCGCAACACAGTGCCATGAAATCAGTCCGCCCATCTGCCGACACACTTCTGCTGCAGCGGCTGTGTACACGCTTAATCTGAACACAGATTTAGAGGTCCACGACTTCCACCCACTCTCAGGTTTACTTTACAATACATGCTCTCGTGTGAAACTCAGATGATAATGTGCCGTAATTACTGCTTTTCTAAGAAAAGCTTCACTGTTGCTCATTCTTACACTCTTAACAATGAAGCTTCCAAAATGAGGTTTTGTCAGTGATGAGATAGAAGAAACATTTTTGGTTCCCCAAAGAATCTTCCAGTTCTTAAAGAGGCCATATTATATGCCTTTTTACAAAGTATTGATTTAATTTCTACTAGAAGAAGTTTTCCTGCTTGAATGTTGATTATTTTCCTCATATTCTCCATTGTTTCAGCTCCTCTCTTCCCAGTCTGTCAGTAACGCTCTGTTTAGTTCCTGTCTCTATGAAGCCCCTCCTTCTGAAAAGCACAATGTGCTCTGATTGGTCGGCTGGAGCAGTGTGTTGTGATTGGTCAAGCATTTCGAGCGTGTTTGGGAAATGTCCCACCCCTTACCATAACCGCCAGTTTCAACACACTACTAACTCAACCAGGCCCCGCCCCTTTATTCTGCATATGAATTATTTAAATGAGGAATATTGTGACATGTTCGTTCCCAGAAGAAAACTCAAGACTATAATGGAGGCGTTTCAGAGAGTTCAGAAACACTGACACTGATATACAGAATAACTGGAGGAGTTATCATATACATATGTATGAATCTGCTTCACAAACAGTCTTTTCAACCACACAGTTTTGTTATTTCAAATATTTACATCATCACAGAAGAACTGGGATAAAAGTTTATAGTTCAGATATAAACACTGATGTCTGCGGAAGCGAATGAGTCATTGAATTATTCATTCAACCTGATTTTTTTTTTTTATAATTGATTCAGATTAATTAAACATTTTAAATAGACTGCAGCTACATTTTTTCAGAATCTCTAGGAAATTTACATTTTGTTTAGTTATTTTGTTTAGTTCAGAATCGTGGGAAAAACGTGAGCTATGTTTGATGTTCATAATCGTATGGCTTCATTGGACTGAACAAATTAAGAAAAAATCTGAATATATGATTCTTGCCACAACATTGTAGGCATATTTTATTTTTTAACCTAGAACAAAGATGTATTGATATTTTATTTTATTTAAAAATCTCACTCATTATTTTTTATTTATCTATTTATCTATTTGAATGTTATTTAATTTATTTATTTATAAATAAGTCAGTAATGTTTATATATTATTATTATTTAAATGATTTATTATTTATAAACATGTTTTTTTTATTCATGCATGTATTTATACACGATTTATTTATAGTCACACTGACATAGAATGACTTTCTGTGATGCTGCTTTGAAATGTTTATGAAAAAAATTTGATGTGATGTTAATGTATAAATACATAAATAGAATGAATGCGACTTTATAAATACATAAATATCATAAATTACATTTTCTTCAGAAAGCAAAACGCTGCTACAGTATGTGGTCTAATCTCAGTTTTCAGGAGGTTGTTCGCCTGTGTAATTATGAGGTGTCAAAATGTTAAATCAGTAAATAAATGTTTTCTACAATACAATATTTACCTGCTGATTTAATATGACACCTGATTATTTCTTACTCATTTTACTGCAACTTTTGTAGGTTCACAGAATAACACATCTGAACCCATGATCTGACACATCACGCTTGCTTTAATTGCTTATTAGTGACATGAAAAGGCTTGACTCAACGTCACGGTGAATCGCATTGTCCGGCAGGTCATTCACTCGTCTTTGGTGGTTGAAAGAGATCCAGTGAGCTCAAAGCTAATGATTGTGGTCAGAGCAGATGCACCGTGGCCCTTTACTTTGATACGACATGGTTTGGTTAAATCCGGCTCCCAAAGGCAACGAGGTCTTGATGCATGTTGCCATAGAAACTCTTGTGGAAAAGCTCCCTGTATGTGACCAAAGCCAAAGGCACCGGAGCTAATGAGGTTGCGAGAAAGGGCATCCAACATGGCGAGGAGCCTCGCGGAGGACAAGGTGACAACAATGACAAGGGCTTTGGAGCGGAGAGCAGGAAACAGCTCGCCTGCGGGCCCATCGACGCTGACTCATCTGATTTAAAACCTCCTCCTTAACAGCTCCGCCATCATAATCATGAATATGCATTGCGGAGCATTCTTTCCAGGCCCAAAGGGAGAGAAAGACTACAGGGGCGTCCTTGATTAGCACAGGTGTAGGTGGACTGTGCGTGTGTCTGGATCATCTTGTACTGAGAGAGATCTATTGTTAATGGTGTTTGCTAGGGAAAGCAGCAATGTTACTATTCGGTGATTTGAACAAACACACTAACCTTAGAGTTTCTGATTGGCAATAGGGAAGATTGGAGGAAAAAAATCTAATAATCTAATAATAACTATTATTACTATACACCGTGTCCTAACCAGACGTGATGTGATAAGATTCCAGCAACAAACTATTTGTCTGTTCACACCAGACGCGACGTGACTATGAGATGCAATAGTCAATCAAAAATCACAGCCAATCAGAGGAGCTTGTGGGCGGAGTCTTTCTGCAAGCTCCCGGCACTCGCAACGAAATGGATAAGTTCATAATCAAATTCATGAATATTACACCATTTTACACATTATTAAAAATCCATACTGAGTTACTGAAACAATCTTTGCCATAGAATACACTTGTCTGTTCTCAATGAGTTGACAGTCGAATGTTCATTGTTGCTTTCAGTACGGCTATAAAAGACACACAAAATGATATTCAAACTCACATTAGACGTGTTTAACATCAAATAAAGCACATAAACATTACCTGAGATTATGATTATCATACTTTGTGTTGTTGTTTCAGCCGCGACGTCGCAGAAAAATAAAAACGTTTCTAAAATAGAATCATCACGTCGCCGTCGCGGCTATAGGACAAAAACTCCGATTAACATGGAAAAGATTCCTTTTATCGTGAGTCGCGGAACTGCTCCGAGACACTAAAAAGTCAGGATTGTGTGCTGCTCATGTATAAATGAATTGTGATTTTCCTGATAATAATTGTGATTTAAAATGCATTTTTGTTGTTTTTGTAAAAAAAGCATATTTTCTTAGCGATAGCTGCGATTTACACTAAGTGCAATAGATTCGATTGACACTATGTAAAAATAGTAGTATTTTCTTTAAAATAAGTGTAAATAGTAATTAGATGCTATTTATACTTGTAAATAGTGGCAGATAGGCTACTATTTGCACCTTGGTGTTGTTGTACATTAAGCAGTATCCAATAATAACTTATATTTATTAAAATTATTAAATGGATGCCGCCTAATTGGGACAATAAAGCCCCCCTACTCCTACCACTAACAGATAAATTATTTAAAACACGTTAGATACTTTATTTCCACTTTTTTAAATATTTTCTTCATTTTTACTGAAAATAATTGCCTTTCCGATCTGATATGTGATGGGAGAAGGGAGTAGAGCGAGTTCGGCAAAAGGTGGATTTGAACACGGGTCGATTTGCACCTTACCACTATTGTTGCTGTTAGCAAGCCAACGTCGTCCGTAATTTTGTCTGATCCAACCAGACGTTAGTGGGCGGAGTTAGTGTAAATAGCCTCTGCAAACAAGGCGGGCTATTTGTAAATCTGCATATTTATTGTTATTAAATCGAGTCACATTTATTTATGTATTGTTTACACAGTACACACTCTAAAAAGTGCTGGGTTAAAAACAACCCAAGTTGGGTTGAAAATGGACAAACCCAGCGGTTGGGTTAAATGTTTGTCCAACGTGCTGGGTAGTTTTATTTTTAATCAACTATTGTTTAAAAATAACTATATGTCTGGCTTAAAATTAATGCAAAATAGGTTGGAAATTAAAAATCAGACACATAATTACTAGAGGCAACAATAATAATCAAAAGGTGAACATTTATTAATAAGCAATTTAATAAATGTTTATTGTTTAATGATTATTAATTAAACTTATTAATAAATGTTTTTATTAAACATATTAATAAATGTTGATTTCTAACATACTTTGGGTTCATTTTAAGCAAGAAATACAGTAAAAAAAAATTTAACAATAGTTGAGGTAAGTAAAACTACCCAGCAAGTTGGGCAAACATTTAACCCAACAGCTGGGTTAAAACAACCCAATCGCTGGGTTTGTCCATTTTCAACCCAACTTGGGTTGTTTTTAACCCAGAATTTTTTAGAGTGCAGATTGTTCAAAGCAGCTTCATGTTAATAAACAGGAAAATAACAGTTAACTCTTTCCCCTCACTCTTTTTTCACAAAAATGTCATGGCCCCAGAATATTTTGTTGTATGAATATCTGAACATGCTATACATCAAAAGAAAGAACAGAGCCTCTGCTTTTAAACAAAAAACTAAAACGTTAGCTTAATGCATTCTTTTTTTATCAACACTTGAAAGTGAATAAGTTTCATAAAAAAAAAAAAGCAACATTTTGAACATTGTAGTCTTTTTTAAAGATACAATGTACATAAGCAAAGCTTTTATCGCTTGTTTCTGCCTGTGTTTTGATCCGTCAAATGACCTAATGTCTCATATTACGTAACATTACAATAATAATCAACGCAAACAGCTTAAATAGCTCTTACTTTACCACCTGACTGCAGCAGATTCCTTTCGGCGTTGATAGTGTTGTCATTTCGGCATGGATAACGGGTGATGCAAGAGCAGGTAACTCGCAAATGTTAGTTTATATTCCGCAATTCTGACTATATAAATTGCAATTTTTTGTTTATATCTTGCAATTCTGACTTTATAACTCGCAATTGCGACTTAATATCTCACAATTCTGAGAAAAAAAGTCAGAATTGTAAGATAATTTTATTTTTTATTTTTTTATCCAGTGGCGGAAACAAGCTTCCATAGAAAACACTGGATCATGAGCTGCACACATATAAAAGGACACAATGCCATGCTTCACTCTGAAACACACAGCGCATATATTTATTTATTTATTATATCCCAGCCTTTGTGATTTGGTAATCGTACTAATCCATATCTCAATTTCAGGTTTATTGTGACTAATCGTGCAGCCCTAAGGGGCAGACAATAAAATGAGAAAAAGAGAAATCCCACAGACTTGTGCTGAACAGACCTTAATACGCTCTTCTGGATTTGGCTGGTATTAAGTAACACCTAACAACCACCCAACACCTTAGCAACAATCCAGAACTCCTTAGCAACCGTAACATCATGATAATGAGCTTATCAGGGCCAAGCACAACTCATTTTCATCTAGCGATCATCTTATTCTTTTAAAGAGCACGTTTAAATGATCAAGGGTTGAGATTGTCAGTCGTTTTGTGATTATGCTGCAGAAACCAATTAACTTGCTCTTGATTTTTCACTGTGCTGATCAACGATGTATTGTTTTATTACAGGCAGCGCTGAATTCCATCAGACAAATAGAAAATGTAGAGGTCTCTCATTACAAAAGGCCGTCTGCACGTCTGTATCTGTCAGGATGCTGGAGTGCTGTAATATATGCAGGTGTGCAGAGAAATCTAAATCCAATTTATTTTCCTCTCAACAGGACCTTTCTTTTCGCCCAGGCATCCTGCAGAGAATATAAAACGGAGATTTGCACGAAACATGCCCACGTGAGAAAGTTCGCAGAGATAATAATGACTGTGTTCATGAGTTTGACGTGTTGAAATGCATGACAAGAACATGGCGGTGAGATTTTGCACACTAAACCATCCTGAAAATGTTCCAAAAGAAAACAGAAAAATAAAATGCAATGGAAATAATCATGCAGCAAGTAGGCTATTTACAGGCCTGATCTTTTTTTAGCGCCAGTCTCTCACACATCTGTCCAGAACTCCATACAGAACTCCCCTTTTAAAGAGTCCATTTAATATTCAATAACTGCATTTATTATTCATGTGCTATTCAGAGCCCTTGTCTGCAGTACACACAGCGTCTTTCACTAATGAACCTGTGTCGTCTGTCATGCTGTCGGAGGAAACTGCTTTAAATAAAAGTGTAACAGTAGTCTGTCTGCAGGGGCCCCGGGGACAGAGCACAATCATGAGTCATGAGGGTAACGGGAAGATCCTGTCTGAAAAAAAGGCAAGATATAGACTGTAAAAAAGATGGATGTTTCCACTTCCTTCTGTTGTCGAAAAATGAAGCCAAAATATCCTACAAACGGTCGTTGACGATGACATCATTCGGAGCCAGAGTCTGCGCAGCAGGCTCAGCTGTCAATTGTTACGTAACACCTCACTTTTATAGCATCGCATTTAGTCGAATAACTAACTAAAACCAAGCTTAGTGGAAAAAACGAACACTTGAACATATGGCAGCATGATAAGAACAACTTAATTTGACACAAGCCATCTTCGTAAAAAAAATATTTGTAGTGTAATTCGATTTTTTTAGTTTCTCTCACGTCCCATTGGTTTTTATGGAGAGGGCGGGGTTTATGACCTATACTGCATCCAGCCACTAGTGGGCGATCACATGGCTGCGGGAACATTTGAAAATGAAGAAATTAAGACAACCATAAATTTTAGTATTGCAATTTAACAGTTGTGATGTCAAATAAAATAATTATATTATTTTTATTTTACAGTGACATTTGTATTTAATATTATTAATTATCATTATTATTATGATCAGCCATATTGATATATAATCACAAAGGTCTGGCCAAAAAATACTGGGTTAAAAACAACACAAGTTGGGTTGAAAATGGACAAACCCAGTGATTGAGTTGTTTTAACCCAGCGGTTGGGTTAAATGTTTGCCCAACCTGCTGGGTAGTTTTATTTAACTCAACTATTGTTTAAAAATTACTATATGACTGGCTTAAAATGAACCCAAAATATTTTAAAAATAAACTTATTAATAAATGTTCATTTACTAAACACATTAATAAATGTTGATTTCCAACATATTTTGGGTTCATTTTAAGCAAGCAATACAGTAATGCTTTAACCCAGCATTATTTAGAGTGCTTCAAACAAGCAGAGTGAACTTGGATTTAATTGCATTCACAGTTTGTATCAGATAGATTGCAATTAGTTTTTTTTTCTCCACAGATTGTGCAGCCCTAGTTGCCCATGCATGGTGTTGCTCTGTGGTTGCTCAGATAGTTGCTAGGTTGTTCTCTTGAATTGATTTTCCATTCTAGATATGGCTCAGGTCCTCCATTGTGTATCTGTGGGATTTTTTCAGCTGTTTTATAGTCCAGCAGGTGAAAATGTTGTATTTGATAACTGAGTAAAGAACCAGCACACCTCTCTCACACGCTGAAGCTGAATACTTCACTTAGGAGTCTGCTTACACCACTAACAGAAACATGCAGGCGTATTCTGGATGTTCAGCATTGGAACATGTTTACAGAAATGTATGTTAAATAATGTTTTTAATCTAGTATCATTGGCTTCTCCCTCAGAGCAGCCGTTTAGCTGAATCATGATATTTTAAGCTCTAAGATTTTAATAATCAAGATTACATCATTTACAAAGGCAAAAATTCTGTTGCAAAAAGGACATTTAAGTTTTGCTGTGATTTAGTCAATGCACTCAAGTTAAATCTTTCTTAATGTGATTTCATATATCTAACTGTGAATTGTGAATCATTAGTGCACTTTATTTTACAATCAATACAAGAAATAGGGTTGTTTTAACCCAGCGAATGGGTTAAATGTTTGCCCAACCTGCTGGGTAGTTTTATTTAACTTAACTATTGTTTAAAAATGACTGTATTGATTGCTTAAAATGTACCCAAAGTCTGTTGGAAATCAACATTTATGAATATGTTTAATAAATTAACATTATTAATAAGTTTAGTGAATAATAGCTGTAGCTGGTTGTTTTAAACCAACAATTGGGTTGTTTTAACTCTGCAAATGGGTTGTTTTAACCCAGCAATTGGGTTGTTTTAACTCTGCAAATGGGTTGTTTTAACCCAGCAATTGGGTTGTTTTAACCCAACAATTTGGTTGTTTTAACTCTGCAAATGGGTTGTTTTAACCCAGCAACTGGGTTGTTTTAACTCTGCAAACGGGTTGTTTTAACCCAGCAACTGGGTTGTTTTAACTCTGCAAATGGGTTGTTTTAACCCAGCAATTGGGTGGTTTTAACCCAACATTTTGGTTATTTTAACCCAACAATTTGGTTGTTTTAACTCTGCAAATGGGTTGTTTTAACTCTGCAAACGGGTTGTTTTAACCCAGCAATTGGGTTGTTTTAACCCAACAATTTGGTTATTTTAACCCAGCATTTGGGTTGTTTTAACCCAACAATTAGGTTTTTTTAACTCTGCAAATGGGTTGTTTTAACCCAGCAACTGGGTTGTTTTAACTCTGCAAACGGGTTGTTTTAACCCAGCAATTGGGTTGTTTTAACCCAACATTTTGGTTATTTTAACCTAGCATTTGGGTTGTTTTAACCCAACCATTTGGTTGTTTTAACTCTGCAAATGGGTTGTTTTAACTCTGCAAATGGGTTGTTTTATCCCAGCAATTGGGTTGTTTTAACCCAACAATTTGGTTGTTTTAACTCTGCAAATGGGTTGTTTTAACCCAGCAATTGGGCTGTTTTAACCCAGCGGTTGGGTTCAATGTTTGCCCAACCTGCTGGGTAGTTTTATTTAACTCAACTGTTGATTATAAATTATAAATTTGCTTGATTAAAATGAACCCAAAGTCTGTTGGAAATCAACATTTATTAATATGTTTAATAAAGTAACTTTATTACTTATTTATTAATAAGTTTAATGAATATTAATTAAACAATAAACAATTTATTAAATTGCTTATTAATAAATGTTCACCTTTTGATTATTATTGTTGCCTCTAGTAATTATGTGTCTGATTTTTAATTTCCAACCTATTTTTGGTTCATATTAAGCCAACCATATAGTTATTTTTAAACAATAGTTGAATTAAATAAAACTGCCCAGCAGGTTAATCATTTAACCCAACCGCTGGGTTTGTCCATTTTCAACCCAACTTGGGTTATTTTTAACCCAGCATTTTTTAGAGTGTAGGTTATTTCAGCAACTGTATTTAAAGGATCTTTGATACACTCTATGTTGGGTGTGACAGTCGGTTCATTGTTTGCACATCTTCTCAACTGAATGCGACTGAATAAAATATTTACGAGCATCATTTAGCAATGCATCTAAATGCTAGTTTGGAGCGAGACATTGGTGGCGTCATTCAATCATTCGCTCCCTCAAGTGGCAAGAAGACAATTCAAAATGTAATATTACTCATTGAACCTTCTTTGAAATTACCGAAGCCCTCCGTGAGCACTGATGGATTTAGACTCTTTAATGGCTTCGTTTTCCTCTGGGGTGTTGTTCNNGGTTGTTTTAACTCTGCAAATGGGTTGTTTTAACCCAGCAATTGGGTTGTTTTAACCCAACATTTTGGTTATATTAACCCAGCATTTGGGTTGTTTTAACCCAACAATTTGGCTGTTTTAACTCTGCAAATGGGTTGTTTTAACCCAGCAACTGGGTTGTTTTAACTCTGCAAATGGGTTGTTTTAACCCAGCAATTGGGTTGTTTTAACCCAACAATTTGGTTATTTTAACCCAGCATTTGGGTTGTTTTAACCCAACAATTTGGTTGTTTTAACTCTGCAAATGGGTTGTTTTAACCCAGCAATTGGGTTGTTTTAACCCAGCAACTGGGTTGTTTTAACTCTGCAAACGGGTTGTTTTAACCCAGCAATTGGGTTGTTTTAACCCAACATGTTGGTTATTTTAACCCAGCATTTGGGTTGTTTTAACCCAACAATTTGGTTGTTTTAACTCTGCAAATGGGTTGTTTTAACCCAGCAATTGGGCTGTTTTAACCCAGCGGTTGGGTTAAATGTTTGCCCAACCTGCTGGGTAGTTTTATTTAACTCAACTGTTGATTATAAATTATAAATTTGCTTGATTAAAATGAACCCAAAGTCTGTTGGAAATCAACATTTATTAATATGTTTAATAAAGTAACTTTATTACTTATTTATTAATAAGTTTAATGAATATTAATTAAACAATAAACAATTTATTAAATTGCTTATTAATAAATGTTCACCTTTTGATTATTATTGTTGCCTCTAGTAATTATGTGTCTGATTTTTAATTTCCAACCTATTTTTGGTTCATATTAAGCCAACCATATA
This sequence comes from Anabarilius grahami, assembly GCA_003731715.1. NCBI lineage: Eukaryota > Metazoa > Chordata > Actinopteri > Cypriniformes > Xenocyprididae > Anabarilius > Anabarilius grahami. Next base: position 1,404,774 of record RJVU01069573.1, read on the forward strand.
GTTATTTTTAAACAATAGTTGAATTAAATAAAACTGCCCAGCAGGTTAATCATTTAACCCAACCGCTGGGTTTGTCCATTTTCAACCCAACTTGGGTTATTTTTAACCCAGCATTTTTTAGAGTGTAGGTTATTTCAGCAACTGTATTTAAAGGATCTTTGATACACTCTATGTTGGGTGTGACAGTCTGTTCATTGTTTGCACATCTTCTCAACTGAATGCGACTGAATAAAATATTTACGAGCATCATTTAGCAATGCATCTAAATGCTAGTTTGGAGCGAGACATTGGTGGCGTCATTCAATCATTCGCTCCCTCAAGTGGCAAGAAGACAATTCAAAATGTAATATTACTCATTGAACCTTCTTTGAAATTACCGAAGCCCTCCGTGAGCACTGATGGATTTAGACTCTTTAATGGCTTCGTTTTCCTCTGGGGTGTTGTTCACAGCCGAAATTGATAAAACATTAGATTTTTCTTGATGGAAAACTGTTGGGTGTCTTTTTCCATTTGTTCTCGGTGATGTGCTCTATGGGATTTTGCTGCCGGTGCAGCGTCTCTCATCCTCGTCCTCGTGCATGTTTGGCAGTGAGAGTGTTTTTTACGCTTGATTATATTTGTTCAAGCATTGGTTCTGCTGTGGCAGGGATCGCACTCGCACATCAGAGCTTGATTGGAGAGTCGTTGCGTTGGGTTGTAATTACCCGCTGACAGCTGAGAGGCCAAAACACACCTGTTGCACAGCTGCATGTGCTGCCGAGAGAAACACTTGTTGGGCGTCACGTCAGATGAAAGATCTGCTCCAAAACTAGAGAGGCTCCCTACCTGAGCAACACTCTTAGGCATCATAGCTACAGGCGCAAAAGCTTTTTTTGGCACAAAATCGGGTCCACATTGCAGGTTATTCTTGCCAACAAACGCCCACTTAGACGGGAACAGAGCATCTGATCTGCATTCAAAGCAAACAGGCAGATTTTGTTTTATTTTACATTTCAGATTCATATGAAATAATTCCTGTTTTCAGCATATGCATTTTATGTTAATTCACTTTAAGTTTATTTGCATAGCACTTTCCTCAATACATATTGTTTCACTGCAGCTTTACAGAAAATGCTTGTTTCAGTGTTACAGTTTAGGAAGTATTCTATGGACTTTTGTTTTCGCCATGGAATAATAAACTAAAAAAGGTAATTGCAACTTTTTGTCGCACAATTCTGCCGTTATTCTCACAAAGCAACTTTTTATCTCAAAAATGTCTGTTGAAAAAGTTATTATAAGATACAAACTCTTCTCTGAACAATTCTCTGAATTGTGTGGGAAAAAAGTCAAAATTGCAAGTTATAAACTCAAAAATGCAAAGTATAAATTTATACTTCGCAATTTTGAGTTTATAACTCACAATTCAGAGAATTGTTCAGAGAAAAAAAGCCAGATTTGTGAGATATAAACTCATAATTGAGAGAAAAACATTAGTTTATACCTCAAAATTTTAAGCTTATGACTCGCAATTTTGTCTTTTTTTCCTCACGATTCTCAGAAAGAGAAAAAAAGTCACTAAAAAGTCACATTCAGGTTTATTCCCTTGCAGAAATAAGCTTTCATAGTATTCTGTTATCAGAGATGAGTGTGTCAAGGTAATGTCCAAATAGCAGCTATAATATGCACCTTATTTTTCAGGTAAGAGCAGCGCGGCCGTTTGTAAATTTAATGCGTCTGTCATTCGCTTCCAGTTATTTTTAGCTGTACACAGCTTGTTACACTGCTTGATATTGCAAACTGGTATTTCTTACCATGTTATTTTACTGTATTGTGTTAATTATAAACACACTGGTTTGTAGCGCAGTTTTTCAGTTTACTGCACTTTAATATTCTTCCCGTTATTTCCCTATAGAGGCTAATAAATCGTCAGTCTCGCACATTCACAGAAAACACCATACTTCCGCATTGAAAAATTAGGTGAATAATACATGTTATGTGGTAATGTATTCAGACACAATGGATGTTTTAAAAAGGATACTTCACCCAAAAATGAAGATTATCCCATGATTTACTCACCCTCAAGCCATCCTAGGTGTATATGACTGTCTTCTGTCAGACGAACACAATCAGAGTTATATTAGAAAGTATTCTGGCTCTTCCATGCTTTATAATGGGAGTGAATGGGGGTCGAAATTTTGAAGCCCAAAAAAGCACATCCATCCATTATAACAGTAATCCATACGGCTCCAGGGGATTAATAAAGGCCTTCTGAAGCAAAGTGGTGCGTTTTTGTAAGAAAAATATCCCCATTCACTCCCATTATACGCTTGGAAGAGCCCAAATATTTTTTAATATAACTCCGATTGTGCTGGTCTGACAGAAGAAATTCATATACACCTAGTATGGCTTGGATCATTGGATAATTGTCATTATTGGGTGAACTATCCCTTTAAGGCCCATTCAAACTATGATATCGCGCACTGCAGTTTTGTCGTCTGCCACTTTAATTGCACAAGCTCTTTATAGCAGAATGGATTCTGATTGGCTGTCAGTGTTTTTATCGTTCGTCAGCTGGAAAAAAAATAATTCTGAATGGGATCCCATCGATGTGTCGGTGTCGACTCTTTAGAAAGATATCTTTATCGTTATAGTTATCATCCTCTATGTGAACGGGCCTCTAGGCAGCAATTGCAACTTGTACTCATAAGGATTACAATATAAAGATAATATTACAATATAAGTTCGTAATTTTTTATATGTAGAGCCAAAGGTGGCGTCAAGTCATCGCCCGAAATCATCACAAAGGCCGGATCCATTTGTCATTTTTTGGTTTCTTTTCACTGATAAAGTGTGTGAGTTCTAAAGTAACACCAGCGGATGTGTTGAATGTTTCTCCATCATCAGCAGGNTAGGATGGCTTGAAGGTGAGTAAATCATTGGATAATTTTCATTATTGGGTGAACAATCCCTTTAAGGCCTCTAGGCAGCAATTACAACTTGTACTCATAAGGATTACAATATAAAGATAATATTACAATATAAGTTCGTAATTTTTTATATGTAGAGCCAAAGGTGGCGTCAAGTCATCGCCCGAAATCATCACAAAGGCCGGATCCATTTGTCATTTTTTGGTTTCTTTTCACTGATAAAGTGTGTGAGTTCTAAAGTAACACCAGCGGATGTGTTGAATGTTTCTCCATCATCAGCAGGTGTTCAGGAGCTCAGATGGAGTTTTTATCGTACAGATAAAAGCGCTCGTGGGAAACGGTTGTGGGCGAGATCACAACAGCTAAGCAGCCGTAAAGAGGCTTACTGGCTTATTTCAGATGTTTTATGGCAGCGAGGCTTCATTATTGTTTTCCCTCAGGAAGCAAAGCTCCGGGAGCTCCTGGATGTGGGGAATCTGGTGGGACGGATAGAGAACCGGATGCTGACGGTGGTTACGGGACCCGACATGGTCAATATCCAGTACCTGAACTTCATGGCCTTCCAAGAAGAAGTCGCCAAGGTGTTTTCATTGGCATCATAACATTTTATTAAATAAGTAGAGCGTATATTTCTGCCAGTGAGATATTTGAGCAGCATATTTTAGTCAGGATACTTGACCTGAATTGTTTTTAATAAAAATGCCTTTTTTTTGTTTCTGCTTTGTCATTCGTAAAGGAGTGGGCAGATGAGCTGTTTAGTCTGGCGTCCAACCTACTCGCTCAGAACATGGGCAGAGAATCCTGTCTGGAGAAAGCGTGAGTACCTGCAGATGATCTGTCATGGTGTACGTTCACCTGTTTGGGTCAGGACGCCTAAATCCCATAATTAATACATTTTATCATTAGCCATTATTCATTAGCCACTTTTCCAGTGTCGTGCCAAACCGTTCTCTTTTCTTAACCATTCTAATCTGTGATAAATGACGTGACGTGACGGGATTTCAAGGGAGGACCCGATTCGTCATGCCGGATATGGTTTCATTTTCCAATGTAAGACTGATAGCAGAGCTCTTTGGTAAACGGTCAGTTTACAGACGGTATGAGATGTAAATAGCGATTGCGTTATGGAGGATGATCAGATACTTCTGTTTTAAACTAGTGTTTACTTCACTCAAATAGTGCACTTGTCCAGACAGCCAGGCAACAGAAAAGTGACCAATCCTGAGTGGCGACATCACTACGTGAGTTCTGCTAGAAATTCTGGGACGAGAACGGTTTGTAATTCTGCCGTGCCGAACCGAAGCTCAAGTGTAAATATAACCAATTTTACTGTTCTTTGAACCGTTCGGCCCGATGGTGGAAAAGCAACTATTTTCAGGAAACAGAACCAGATTTTAAAAAAAAATGACTACTGTTGAACAGGCCCATTATTATTTTTTAAGAAGAAAACAATTTAGTGTTAATTTCAGTAAAAGAAAAAAAAAAAAAAAAAACACTTTACAATAAGGTTTCATTAGTTAACTGTTTTAGTTAAGCACTTATACAGTATTTAATAATTAATGTTAATTTCAACATTTACTAATACTTTATTCAAATCAAAATCAAATCAAAAGTTGTATTTGTTAACATTAGTTAATGCACTGTGAACTAACATGAACAAATAATAAACGACTGTATTTATTAACTAACATTAACAAAGATTAATAAATACTGTAACAAATGTATTTCTCATTGTTCATGCTAGTTAATACATTAAGAAATTAGAGAAAAACAATGTATTCATTGTAATAAAATTATTTACCTTTATTTGTGTTTATCTAATTATTTTATATCTTATTGTCTATCTATTTATCCATCCATCCATCCATCCTTCCATCCATCCATCCATCCATCCTTCCATCCATCCATCCATCCATCCATCCATCCATCCATCCATCCATCCATCCATCCATCCATCAGTCAATCCATCAGTCAATCCATCATCCATCCATCCAGCTATCAGTCATTCCATCCATCCATCCGTCCGTCCATCCATCCATCCATCCAGCTATCAGTCAATCCATCCATCCGTCAGTCAGTCAGTCAGTCCGTCCATCCATCCATCCATCCATCCATCCGTCAATCCATCATCCATCCATCTATCCATCCATCCGTCAATCCATCCATCCTTCCATTCATCCATCCATCCATCCATCCGTCAATTCGTCATTCAATCCATCTATCCATTTATCAGTCAATCAATCAATCAATCCATCCATCCATCCATCCAAATGAAGAGAACAATAGAAGAAATCAAACCAACAATAGTGCAACGATATGTATCAATATAGTCCCAGATATATACACTTTCAGTTGTTCTACTGCGAAGTTCAGTGTTCAGTTCATTAGTAGTAAGTTATGGAGACACAAGGGCAAAAAAAGACATCGTTCCCCTAGAATGACTGATGTAACTTTTGTATGAAATTGTTTTGTTTATCACCAGCTTCACGAGACTCAAGCTGCAGACCAATCAAGAGGGTCGCATCCCTGTGAAAAAGTAAGTCACCGGCTGTTTTCACCCGATAAACCAGAACATGAGCAGATCCTAATGTTTCCCTCTTTTTCTGCAGCATATTCCGCATTTTCTCGACTGACCGGAAGCGCGTGGAAACGGCACTGGAGAGCTGTAATCTTCCGTCCGGCCGGGTGAGCATATGTTCGGCTAATCGCTCCAGAAACCCGCTGGCAGACAGGAAGACTGCGCATTTCTGGAGGATGTGATTTTGAGGGATTTACCAAAAACCTGTGCTTTCAGATTGAAGCACGTCGCCTTTCTAAACGCCTGACAAATGACATCTTATGTTTTCAATCACAGCAACAAGGGGAGTCTATTTGTTTGCCTTAGCATTTTACGGCAAATCTAAAGGTTGAGCGGCGGACATGGGGAGATTTTCAAAATCCATAATGTTAAAAGGCCTCGGGAGACTCGGGAGGGAAAAAAGAGTGTAGCTAATGAGAAATCATCATGGTGTTATTCCCACTGCCCTCCTCCTCTGACTCACTCGCATTCGCATCCTTTCATGTGTTTTCTTTTTTGTTTGCTGCTTTATATTTTGACCAACAAAGCATTAATCAGCCTTGGGCACTGGCGCGGCCTTCCAGACTGAATGTTTTGAATGTTTACTGCAGGAGATGAATGTCTAACAGCATGTGGATGACATTGACTGATGTTTGCTCTCTGACGGCTTTGTGCGTTATTGGGTTTGTCGTAACAAACCAATTGATTCGGTGTCAGGTTAACTAGATGGTTCTTAGAGGATGGAATAACCTAATTAATTTTGAGGCCAGCTTATTTTTATTAATATGATACCACGTGTTATTAGAAGCAGGTTTGGCTCCCCTGTTTTTGGTGATTAGCTGTTTCGACTCTGTCTGGATCTTGTGTAATAGATATATGAATGTATTTCATTATTTTGATTGTCTGTTTCTGTTCGTTCCTGCAGAATGACTCCATCCCTTTGGAGGATTTGATCCCTGACGTTTACAAATCGTTCATCAACCATCTCTGCCCACGATCTGAGATTAACCAAATATTTGCTGATCTGTAAGTCTTTATGAAGCTGTTTCAGCTGAAGTTATTGCTAATGATGCCTTCAATAAAATAAAAAAAGTATAATTTTTTATGTATTGGTTTATCTGTTTTTATTTATTTTGTTTATTTATCTTTTTTCTAATTTATTTTTATGTATATTTATTTGTTTATGCATTTTTTTATGCACTTTTTTATTGATTGATTGATTTTTTCTGTTTTTTTCAAATTTTTTTTTTTTT
>RJVU01069573.1:1453196-1464203 GCA_003731715.1 Anabarilius grahami
TAAGTTGTTTCTTTTTTTTCTCTAATAATGTAAGTCAAGGGTTTTTTTGCACAAAAATGGTCAAATTTCATTTTTTTTCAGGGTCATTTTCTACTTTCTCTGACTCCTTACAATTAAATATGCTGTTATTTGCTTTTTTTCATTGACTTTTCCACATTTTATTGTTTCTAATAATAATAAATAATTTATTTTGAATTTATCATTAGATTTATTTCAAATGTGTAATAAATTATCATTTAAGTTATATTTAAATGTATCCGACTTATATTTTTCAGGATCATTTTCCACTCTCTTTTTGACTCTTACAATTAAACATGCTATTTGCTTTTCTTTCTTTTTTTTTAAACAGACATTTTTGCATTTTATTATTTATTTAGTTTCTTTTTTCCGCTTGGAGTCCTCTAATAATGTTAATCAAGTTTTTTTGGGATAAAAAAAACTGTTGAATTTAATTCAGGACTATTTTCCACCCTCTCTCTGACACTTGAAATTAAACATGCTGTTTTTATATTGACATTTCCACATGTTTATTATTTATTTGTTTCTCATTCGTGTTTAACCTCCTTATTACCTCACTGTCAGACAAGTTTATGAAAATATAATAGGTTTTGTTATATCTGTCGGATATGATTTTTTACAGTTTATATTCAGTGATGTTAATTTTGGACTTGGAAGAAGTTTTGTTTTCCTGTAGACTGTAATATTTTGCCCTGTGTTCACAGCTTCAGAACGATCTGGATCAGGAATACCAGGACAAGTTCCGGAGGCTTCCATTAGAGATCCAGGAGTTTGTGCAGGAAAGCACCAAGAGAAAGACTGAGGATGTAGAGCAGGAAGTTCTTCCCTCTTCCTCCACGCTGGAGAAACTCATGCAGAAGGGCGCACAATCTGAAGACGACACAGAAGAGGAGAAGAAAGACTGATCGGACCATGTCAGAAACCTTCAGGATCTCTTCCCACTTCACTTTACGTTCTTTCACTTACATATTAGACGTTTATCGACAGCTGACGAAGCGCTGCATCAGTGTCATGCTGGGAGTTATTTTATTTCGGTTTGTTTAGTCTACTTGACTGGGTACACACTAAGGTTTAAATATGAATTATTTCTAATGTTCTGTTGATGTGCATCTCATAATAATGAATGAAAACAAAAGTGTTTTAATGGAAGAGAACGCCGGTCATGATACTGTATAGAGATACTGTAGCGATCAATTATCTTTAACGGATGAATCTCACAAAAACAGTCCGAGTCATATTTCACCTCATTCTTGGAGTTTTTGGGATGAAATATGACCTGGATGTGTTCTCGACAGGCTTTGTGAGATTCACTTCTAAGGCCCGTTCACACCAAGGGCGATGACGATAAAAATGTGTCCCAAATAATGCACTATACACTATGTACTTATGCACTGTGTACTCAACCGTGTAGTGTATGATATCGTTGGAATCACTTTCAGAATGATTTTTTTCCCTGCTGATGAGCGATAAAAATATTGACAGCCAATCAGAATCAATTTTGCTTTCAGAACTCTAGCATTTAAAGCGGTAGACGACAAAACTGCTTAGAATAAACAGAACGATATTGTGCTTTTGTGTGGTCGATATTATAGTTATATTTATAATAGGGCTGTCAAAATTAGTGTGTTATTGTAGGGCTGTCAAAAATTCTATAAAACATTTGGATTTAGATTTATCGGCCAATATATCGGTTATCGGCTTTCAAATATAAAGAATTATCGGTTATCGGTATCGGCCAAAATTTTTATATCGGTGCATCCCTAGTTTAAAAGCATTTGCGTGAATAAGAGCGTGATCATATAATGTAACACTAGCTAAACGATGAAGGGGAAAAAACGCTGTGTAATTGCGTTAAATATTTTTAACTCGTTAAACTGAACAAATTAACTCAGCATCTGTTTCTTTCCGTCATTCTTTAGCTAGTGTTACATTATATGATCACGCTCTTATTCGCTCAAATGCTTTTAAACTAGGGATGCACTGATATGAACATTTTGGCCGATACCGATAACCAATAATTCTTTATATTTGAAAGCCGATAACCGATATACTGCACATATTGCCCTTAATTGTATTTTCCTTTTTTAAGTGATTTCAGTCATATTTCAAGCAATTCGAAACCATCATGGTGAACAGTTTGCATCTGAAGTGTCTCAGCTGAAGGAAATAATCCATTATTTATCGGCATTAATATGTCGGCCAAATCTTATTGGGCCGATAACGATAATATTAAAAATGAACATATATCGGCCGATAACGATATGGTGGCCGATTTATCCTGCATCCCTATTTTGAACCATTCAAGATGCAAAAAATAACTCAAATCTGTTCTGGTGCGCATCTGTGAATCTCCTGTCTGTGTGGCACACACACTCATGACTCGTGCGCACAGAAAGCCACTTTAGACAGCGCACAAGTACAGCATTGAGTTCTCTTTCGCACTTGAATGAATCACACAAAAACATGGCAAAATGCCAGTTTTGTCGAGTGTCCTNGTAGTGAATTATGAATTATCTTACTGATAAAGTGCATATTAAGTGAAGACATGAAAAAGTTAAGAGGCAGGTTATGAGTTCAGGAGTCTGATGGCCTATTTCAAGCAATTCGAAACCATCATGGTGAACAGTTTGCATCTGAAGTGTCTCAGCTGAAGGAAATAATCCATTATTTATCGGCATTAATATATCGGCCAAATCTTATTGGGCCGATAACGAAAATATTAAAAATGAACATATATCGGCCGATAACGATATGGTGGCCGATTTATCCTGCATCCCTATTTTGAACCATTCAAGATGCAAAAAATAACTCAAATCCATTCTGGTGCGCATCTGTGAATCTCCTGTCTGTGTGGCACACACACTCATGACTCGTGCGCACAGAAAGCCACTTTAGACAGCGCACAAGTACAGCATTGAGTTCTCTTTCGCACTTGAATGAATCACACAAAAACATGGCAAAATGCCAGTTTTGTCGAGTGTCCTCGTACGCACAGTCTTAAATGAGTTAAATAAAGTCGTAAAAAGTCGTTGTGAGAAAATGCGTGTCAGATCCGCGTCATGTGCGTCAGCTCTTAAAGTGACAGCAGCCTAATAAACCTGCTGCTGTCTGTCATTATGCTGCATTCACACGGGGCGTTGACACTTGGCAGAGGGCGTGTCTAAAGCGTGGTGCTGAAGTGACCATCATAATGACAACAGCCAATCACATTACTTTCCGGTATTGCATGAACTAGCATCTGCACTAGGGTATTTGCGTAAGGCGATCTGATTGGCTGATGCTTGTGTTGGCACTTAAAAGTTGAAAATTTTTCAACTTCTGCCGCGAGCAACGCCAGTGATGCGAATCAACGCAACCCACAATTCAGTTCAGCAACGCATGACATCGACCATTTAAAGTAAATGAGAAGCGCTAACACCGATGCCTCGTGTGAATGCACCGTTAATGTTAATCAAAGAACAAAAGAAACAGAGAAAAACACTCACTTCTCTTGACTGAATAACTTTTGTAGCTTTAATAAGGATTAATCTATATTTAATTTATAATTTATGCGGTGAAGACTGTAAAGTGTTTGATAACTTTATTCAAGATCAGACCACTTTATGGTTAAACATTAAATTACATTAAATGTGATATTCTTTAAATATAAAAATATATTAAAAACTGGTGCGATTATAATCAAGATTAATTCGTTAATTTTATTTAATCGATTGACAGCACTACTTTATCGTTATTGTTGTTGTTGTGAACGGGCCTCTACAGACATGAGAGTTTCTGAAAGGTTCATGGTTTATTTGCACTGAAACGGATGATGATTATTTGATTAATCTTCTTGCAAAAGTTGCTGCTGAGTGCTTGAGTTTTGCTGTATATATTACAGGAGTGATTTTTCCACCTGTACTAATGAAACATACTGGTCTGGAGGTGCTGAAACCCTGTCCAACACTGACCTGGAACAGTTTCAGGGATGCATGCTTACAGTCAGCCGAGCGTTTGTGCTTCTACACATTTGTAAATGTCAGCAATATAGCTTGTGTTGTAATGTGATGAACTATTATCAATTTGTGAAGATGTGTTTGAAGATATAAGCTTTTTTCTTTTTGAACCCATAACAGACACTGTTGGGTTGTTTTAAAAAATGTGTATATAAATGCGTAGTGGTTTATTTGCTGTATTAAGGGACCATTTCAATTCCAGTTTCTGTTTAGGAAACTGTTTTAATTCTTTCTTTTGTTACTACAGTTTGTCGTACGGCAGAATTTTCCAATTAGCATCAATAGGTCACCTTAATCAATGAGTGAATCTCACAAAAACATGTTCAGGTCATTTTCACCCCAAAATCAGTGACAATTTTTTTTCAGCATAAAAGGCACTATGATTAAAAATTCAATAATAATGCATCCATTTTTAGGGGTTCAAGCTTGTAGTTGAAATTTCGATTCACTGTCCCTAAAGGCCGCCAAAACATTCAAAGTGGGCGGAGCCACTTTTACTAAAATGGCTATAACTCGTGAACGGAATGAGATATTTTCACCAAATTTGGCACACCTATGTAAGAGCTCATTCTGTGGTCGCGTGACAAAGGACGCAGTGACTGGCCACTTGGTGGCATTATAACAGGAAAAAAAACATGAAAATGGCTATAACTACTTCACCGTTAGTCCGATTGACTTGAAAATTGGCATGCAGTGTCTTTGTCCAAGGTGCCATGATTGTGTATGAGGACATTGACACATCTCAAAAACATATTCGCCATCAGCCAATGAAGTTTGAGCAGCTATCAGACAAGGTTAACGGAGGCCGGTCGAAATGAAACTCGCTGGGCCTGTTTGACTCAAGACCTTAGAGCCCTGTGAGAAATTTTATAGAAATCGGCCACCGGGGGGCGCCGTCGTTGGCAAACTAGTCCTAGGGTTTTGGCTCAACCTCGATAACTTTTAAAAAGCTTTTAAAACCATATATTTTTATGTTAAATTTCCTGTATTTGCTGTAAATGGTCTTTTCCATCTATGATTGAGATGGTTGCAGGCTTTCTAAATAAAACATAATACCTTTTACGCATGTGCTTAAAGGACTTATAGAGCTTGAACCCCGATAATTGCTGCTCGCAGCTATATTTGTTATTGTTATTATTTTGCATTACAGTAATATTTTGGGTGGGGGGTGGGTTGATGTACTTAATGTCATAAAAATCGCGCGACAAAGGATGCAGCGACTGGCAACTTGGTGGCGCTATAACAGGAAATATTTTAATGTCATTAAATAGGCTTTGTTTTCTTTATATAAAATATTATTTCTTATTGATTTTGGGGTAAACATGACCTGGGCGTAGATTTATTGAGATTCACCTCAGTAATAAATAAAATTAGTAACGCAGATGAAGGCAAAAAATAAAAAAATAGAAAAAAAATATGGATATGCACTTTGGATGTCCCGAGGTATTATGCAATCTTTCTACATAAGTCAGAAAGCATGTAATATTTCCTTTTTATTATGTTCCGTTTTGGATGTAGGATATGTTTAAGGATTTTTATGCCAAGTGAAATTTGATTGTTAATTCTTTTCTACTTTTATGCCATACATCTATAATTAATTAGTGATTTCATTAAGCACTTTGATTAGCTGTTATTTCTACTTGCTCTTTAGATTATAATTTAACTAAGAGTTTTTACTTTTTTAAATCTTTTTAATCTGCTTCAATTGGGTTAGTTATGTATTTCAAGTTTATCAACACCAAGTTTGACATTTAGTTTTCTGTATATTTGCAAGGTTTTGATATTTATTATGCTCAATCAGATCTATGTGAAATACTAAAAAGAGCCAAAATGTGTTTCTTCTCACTTTCTTTTCAGATTGGTCTGACTAAACCATCTTAAAACACAAATGTTGAAACCTTGCATAATATCTGTTTACAGTTTGCTTTGAAAAGAGTCTCGATCATTTGAGTGACATCATTGGGAAGCAGCTGCAGCTACTAAAGAGCGTTTATCATTTACTCAATGACTTAATTTCCCCATGATCATAGTTTACATGTAAAATGAATCCTGTATATTCACTTCCAGAAGTATTATTGAATTTTTACAACACGATTCTGTGCCATCGTTTCCTTTCGACCAAAATCTTTTTTGCAATGTAAGATTACTTGAATTACTTTTATGACTCGAGAATATTTTTGATCGTTTTGAAGTGAAGTCCCGTGCCTTTGAATGTTGAATCTATGTTAGATGTGGAATGTAAAAAGTGTTGATGAATAGAGCTCATTTTTGTATAAACCGTAAGCGCACTTTTAAGATATTTATACTACTACAGAGTTAGATAGGCTAGATATGACGTGTCAGACTATTGATCATGAATGCTACTGAATGCCACTTTATTATTTTCAACTTCTGTTGACAGAAAAGATCCCGATTTAACATTTAATGACATTTGATTTTGTCCACTTCTGTTATTAGATTGACAAATATCAAGATCTTTGGAAGACAAATATTGTTGAATGTAAGTTGTGCTCGTGTTGTGCATTGGTTTTAATAAAATTGTTCTTGTGAACTTTGGGCTTTGAACAATAATGCTAACTTTAATGTGTGATGGGTGTGAAATAAAGTGTATGTGACCTTTAGATCTATTATACAGTAGACTGTCACTCTCACTGATTACGTAACACCTAATGTGCATTCTCAAATGTATATTGATATTTTATGACATTTCTAACTTCTAAATTTAATTATTTAAATGTTCTTTTGAGATTGATTTCAAAAGGTTCCTATTATTTTCCCTTTATATTTCGTGCCTAACAATGCTGTTATTCACTGTTGGAGCTTATGGCTTTTATAAAACTGTTAGTCCATCAAAATATTTATTTTAATAGGCATATTTATTGAAGGGGTGAAGTAATACTGATGTAATGAGGTCACAGGTAATGCGGCTCAACCAATCAGAATCAAGGACCAGAACTATCCGTTTTATAAACCTAATAAAAACACAACAAATAGATATTACTGAAGCTTTAACCCTGTTAGCAAAGTTGGTAAGCATCAGAAATAGATGATTTTAACAATGCTTCTGTTTGCGATCAATTTGACCCCGAAAAAAAAAAAAAAACATTAAAGAAAAGTACAAAAAAATCACATTATCTAAAAAATAAATAGCATGAAAATAGAGCACATATGGAAGCCTGTTTCCACCACTAAATAAAAAAAGGTGTGACTTTTTATCTCACAATTCTGACTTTTTTCCTCACAGTTGAGAGTTATAAACTTGCGATGTCGAGTTACAAAGTCCAATTCTGACTTTTTTCTCAGAATTGCGAGTTTATATCTCCCAATTCTGACTTTATAACTCACAATTCTTACTTTATAACTCACAATTGCGTGTTATAAAGTCAGAATTGTGACATAAAAAGTCACAATTATACCTTTTTTTATTGTTTATTCGGTGGCGGAAACAAGCTTCCGTAAGTACGTTTTAAGGATTAGCCTACATGTTAAAACGGCTTGCCATATATACAGTGTGCATATCAGAGAATGAGAAAAAGGCATTTAGGGGAGAGTGGGGTAAGATGAGCCATTTTTTTACTGAGAAAATGAAAATGAGGCATAAGTACTTAAAGTATTTAAAGTAATTTCAGGATGTTTCCTATCATTTTAAATGATCAGAATACATCTATGACAAAGGGTTCTAAAAATATAGCTTCTTATAAAAAAAGTGATCCTCTGGCTCAATTTACCCCAGGTTAGGGGTAAGTTGAGCCGAGTCAGTAGGTGGATGTTAACTGACCATCTAATTGAATCTGAATCAAACCCATGTGAAATTTTAAAGATCATGAACCTATTTTAAAAACTAATTTAATACTCAAATTTCCTTTTACAAATATTCTTCGTAAAAATATTTTACAAATATTTCTTTTTTTAAAGCTAAATTAAACAAAATAAAACCAATCAAATGAAGTTCAAAATTTCAGTATCTTTAATTGTTTGCATTTCTGAAACAATATGTTGAACATCAAAGTTGTAACCTTCCCAAAAACAGACTAAACAGAAGGTTTGTTGAGTAAAATTAAATAAAAACTAAATAAGAATGAATAAATGTCACTGAAACTAATAAACATTTTAGTCAAAAGGTTCTTGACACCGTTTTTCTGCAATGTCAACCATGTTAGGCCATTAGAGACGACAGGTGGAAAGATATAAATGATTAAACATCCTCTGGTTCGTATCAGAGAAGGATTTGGTGTACTTGTACACTGCTCCTATCAAATAAACTCGAAAATAAAGATAAACTAAACAAGTTGCGTAATATTACATTGAAATGACACCAGTTTACACTTCAGATTTAACTTAAATTCAGTGCCTTATGGTGGGGTAAGTTAAAACACTGGCTCAATTTACCCCACAGCATTTGGCTCACTTTGCCCCATAGCTGGCATTTTAGGAAAAGCTAGCTAGCTCACCAATTCAGAATAACATTTATCTAAATGACTTGCATGGTTTTATCACCAATATGCATCACAAATAGTTTTAGACCTGGAAAAATTTGCTTTGATGAAACAGCCATTGCATCTGCTATGTTAAAATCTTACTTTGACAAGCCAAAAACAGTTTTTAAAGTAAATAAGCGACTTCCACTCCTCCCATGTGCTTCTCCTTTTCACAGTCTGGCAGAAATGATGGGTGGTTCTAAAATATACGGTCACATGACAATAAAATGGGGGTGGGTCAGCTTACCCACTGGCTCATCTTACCCCACTCTTCCCTATTCATATTTAATATCTAGGGCCTCTGATACAGTAAATCAAGTAAGACATTTTATGGAGGACAAGCGAAGAATTGAATTGAATTCTTGTTTTTAAGATGTGGAAAAGTCAGCAGTCTGATACTACAGTAATGTTTATTTTTTTATTTCCCTAATTAGATATTATAAAGTGTTATTAATGATATTTTAAGAACGTAAAGAGGAAAATCCTTGTGGTTTATTTATGGTCTGTCGAGCAAGTTCTCGTGCTGTGCTGTAAGGAGGCCTGTGGGTGTCGCTGTTCAATCATCTGAAATGTTTTAATGTTCCCATCAGGCATTAAAGGAAAAATCAATCACACTGGAGCAGCAGTACAGCGGGTGAGTGAACTCAAACTCAACTTTTACCAAATAAAATGAAGTAAACTTTAACTATGAGGCATCATCTGTTACATATCCGCTGAATTACTCAGATTAGTTCGGATTATTGAGATTAAATCAACATCTGTCCATCAATCAGCTGATTTGAGACAAACTGATTGAATCAGTGCGTTTGATTCACGCTTTTCTTGTATATCTGTCGTTTGTTTGTTTTATGTTGTGAAACGGTTTCATTCAGAACATTATAAGTTACAGTAAATGTATGTAATTGTTTGAAGTCTTGCGTTGAATACATGTATTCCCACACAACATACTGCAGGGGAAACCGGGGCTAGTTGTCACATGTTTACTTTTTACAATTTAAGTCATTTTTGTATAAGCACAATACAATTTTTGAACATTTCCATCAGTAATTCCCTTTAAAAATGTTTTAACCTAACAGTGGGGCATGTTGTCACAATAGGAATCTGTAGTATCATATTATTTTCATCATAATTTAGATAGTAAAGCATATATGCAACATGATATTAAAGTGTAAAAATGTGAACAGATATTGTAGCTAACAAAATTTATAAATGTACAACATTTAAAATACATGTGACAACTTGCCCCATCCTGATATGAATGTGAATTAATCTTGTCTGGAGTTTCAATTGACATCTGCCTTCATTAATGACTCCTGTCTTAATGTGTGAGTGTGGATTTATTTATGTATCTTATGTATTCAGTTCACTGTCAGAAATACTGCATGTGTGTTATACTGAAGTATAAAATGTTGGGATATTGAGCTATAGTGAACATGTTTTATATCAGTATGATCTGGATTTCCTATATGACACACTTTAGGATGTGCTCTTATTAGTCCACATCTCTCTCTCTTTGTGTTTTCTCTGTGGTGTTTTCAGTGGATCTCTTCTGTAGGCTACTATGAGCTCAGCTGCTGTTCATTGATGATTTTCAAGCAGACATGAGCAGCACTTTCCGTGTGCAATCTTTAACGTGTGATTCATTAACCATGAGAACCTGAGTGTCAGAGTGTTTTCAGGAGAACAGACCGACAGAGTGTGATTTTGTTTAGTTTTTTTGCTTTTAGAAGAAGGTACTAAACCTAGGATTATTTTTTTAAAGTATGCATAATTACAAAAATGCACAATTCCCTTAAAATGATACACTGCAAAAATGCTTTTCTTGTCTTGTTTCCAGTCTAAATATCAAAAAATTCTTAAATCCAGATGCTTTTAATAGATACTACGGAAGAGGATTAGGGCCAAGCAATAATAAAAAAATAAAACCATCTCGAGATTAAACTCGTTAAATTACGAGAAAAAAGTAGTTAAATTACAAGAACAAACTCGTTAAATTTCGAGAAAAAAGTCGAGATAAAATGGTGAGAATAAACTCGGTAAATTACGAGAAAAAAGTAGTTAAATTACGAGAAAAAACTCGTTAAATTTCGAGAAAAAAGTCGAGATAAATTGGTGAGAATAAACTCGTTAAATTACGAGAATAAAGTCATTAAATTACGAGAACAAACTCGTTAAATTTCGAGAAAAAAGTCGAGATAAAATGTTGAGAATAAAGTCAAGTCAAGTCAAGTCAAATTTATTTATATAGCGCTTTTTACAATTGGTAATTGTTTCAAAACAGCTTTACATATTAGAAGCACAGAAAAAAGATAAGTGGTTAAAAATAAGCTGTACAAGCAAGCGTGGTAATATGTAACATATACAAGATGGTGCTACATTAAGCCAATGTCGGCTGACTCCCAGGGGTGGAAAAAACCCAGCGTGCTAACACTGGGAAAAAAGTCCTAGGAGGGAAAAAACCCCTTGGAAGATATATATAATATATGTAAATGGATATGGAGATCAAAATCTGAATT
>RJVU01069573.1:1464470-1474673 GCA_003731715.1 Anabarilius grahami
GAGAATAAAGTCATTAAATTACGAGAATAAAGTCATTAAATTACGAGAATAAAGTCATTAAATTACGAGAATAAAGTCATTAAATTACGAGAACAAACTCGTTAAATTTCGAGAAAAAAGTCGAGATAAAATGTTGAGAATAAAGTCGTTAAATTACGAGAATAAAGTCGTTAAATTACGAGAACAAACTCGTTAAATTTCGAGAATAAAGTCATTACACGACACCGTTTTCAACTAAAACGAAAAACGTTTTATGCGTTTTGGCTGTTCATTTACACGACAGCGGAGTTTTGGGGGCCTAAAAAACAGTTTCAAAGTGCAGGTTTTTGAAAACGATACTCTTGTCATCTCTGTGTAAACTACAAAAACAGGAATTTGTGAAAACGGTGACATTATGCGCATGGGTATTGCGTGTTCAGTCTATAGGCACGTGTTTCTTTACAAAGTGACATCGCCATCTTCTGGTCTGGCAGCAGAATACAGTGTTTTTAGTCATTTTCACGGATCCATGTGAACGGGGAGCATTTTGACTGAGTTGTCATCCGTACACAAAACTTTTCTGTTTCAGTACATCACTGTCGTGTAAACGTACTCTAGACCATTAAATATCATGATGAATAATGAATTTTAACATTATTTTTGCATTTTTTTATTTATATTTATGAGATTATATTATTTTTTTATGAGAACTAAACACATTTTCCATATAAAATAAAGTATTCTCATTACCCTAATGTGTAAAAAAACAATTGTAGTATATATTGTTTTCAGGAGAACAGGCTGATAGAGTGTCATTTGTTAGGCTGTTTTTATTGAGGAACATCTGAAGATGAAACCATTTAAATCTCCTTAAAGTTGAAGACATTTCTGTTCCGTGGAATTGCAAAAAATAGCTTTTCAGGAGAGCATGTGCAAAACTGTTGCGATGAGCAATAATAATAGTGATGCTGAAGTTTCTGAAATAATTTTTTTTTTAACTGCAGATGCTCTGTTGGTCCAAGCATCTTTTGGGCTGGACTTCTGAGATGTAGTCAGGCCTGATTTATATGGACCTCCCATGATTATTAAATCTCAGATTCACTCATTCTCTCGTACTGAATGCTGTTGTTTTATTTTCCATCCTGTAGGTCAAATGGCAAAACCGTACGAGTTCAACTGGCAAAGGCCTGTTCCTTGTTTCATGCAGGAAGGGGCATTTTTTGACAGATTTGATGAGGTATGAATATTTTTCAGATTCATTGTCTTTGTTGTTTGCTGAAAAACGTGTTTATTGATATGTGTAATATGGTAAATCATAAAATATAGTTTTAGAAGAGGAAGATACTTTTTTTTTTATAAATGCATAATTCCCTATTTAGAAGAAGATTTTTTTCCAATTTTTTAGCCTATTAAAGAGCATAATGATTTTTTAGCGTAATTTTTGCAATTTCTATATTATATGAGAAAATGATATTATTTTTAGGGGAATGAAGCACATTTTCCATAAAATTGAAGTATTATTCTCATTACTCTAATGTGGAACAAAAATATTATTTTTAAATAAAAACATAAACATCATGATATTTGAGTACCATAAGAGATATTAATATTTAGAATTTTTATTTTTTTCATTTTCATTTCATTTTAGTTAGTTTTAGTAATTTATTTTGTGTTTTTGTCTTTTTTTAATTCTTTTTTCTATTAATTTTTATTTCAGGTTTTTTTAGTACATCAAGTTTTTTTTTCAGTTAACATTTATTTCAAGTAAAGAATTTTTTTATGGCTTTAGTTTTAATATTACTATAATAACTTTGTGTATATATCTTCACTCAAATTTTCGCGGTTTATCTCAGCATTTGACATTTTACCTCTTAAAAGCTGAATTTACCGTTTTTAAACAATGTAGTGTTTCCGTGACCGTCCAAAGCATGTGAATGTGAGGCTAAGCGTCTAGCTGTAACATTCTAACACAGTATTGTTTCACACTGTACAAGTTTGGCACCACAATAGGGCTTTTTTCACACTGCGCTTAACCCCGGGTTATCGTCGTTCTAAACACCGCTTTTAACCCCGGGTAAAGGAATGTTTCACACTTGTAATTTAGAATTAGGGTTAAAACCGGGGTTATGAAACCCTGCTCTGGAGTTGGGTTAGCACTGCTTTTGCAGTGTACAGTGAAATTTGTCCAGTGTGAAATGATGCGGTGTTAGAATGTTACAGCTAGACACTTACCAACAGACAATCAATCACATATTTGCCTGCTTTGGACAGTCTCAGAAACACTGCAGATTGTATATAAACAGTAAATTCAGCCTTTGAGAGGGAAAATGTCAAATGCTGACAGAAAACGCGACAATTTGAGAGGAGAAGAGACCGTTTTATTCTTACCTTTATAGTCCGAAATGTCAAATTAAACTCGATAGTACAGTCGGCAATATGAGGATGCGCAATGCTAGAGCTTATGTAAACAGGTCGCGTGCTGCGTTTATCCTATGGCAAGCCATTTTGACTTTTATTCGTTCTCAGGATATGAATTCTTGATATTAACAATTCAAGTCTCAGGAATATCAGGAATTACATTTCCACTAGCAACAATGTTAATTCTTGATATCAACAATTCAATTTTCACTAATTAAAATGCTAATTTTTGATATCGAGACATACATTTCCGCAAGTATAAACTATAATTCTTGATATCTGTAATTTTATTTTCACTAGTTATATGTCACCATAGGCTGCCATTCAAATTCAATTGTTGATTTCAAGAATTGATTTCTTACTAGTTGAAATTCCAATTTCACATATCAGAAATACAATTCTTACTGGTAAAAATCATAATTTTTGATATCAATAATTACATTGTTACTAGTAAAAATGCGAATTTTTGATATCAAGAATAGATATTTGCTCTAGTAACAAAATAATTAATGATATCAAAAATTATGATTTTTACTAGTAATTGTATTTCTGATACCTGAAATTGGAATTTCAACTAGTAAGAAATCAATTCTTGATATCAACAATTTAATTTGAATGGATACAATTACAGATATCAAGAATTAACATTGTTACTAGTGGAAATGTAATTCCTGATATCAAGAACTGAATTGTTGATATCAAGAATTCATATCCTGAGAATGAATAAAAGACAAAACGGCTTGCCATATTATATAAACAATGACACTGACACCGCAAATATGCAAATAAGAACATTAACCCAGGGTTTAGGAATTTACAATGTGAAACGTCACCTTATGAACAGTGTTGGGCAGTAACGCAGTTACTTTTGACAGTAACGCATTACTTTTTAAATAAATGAACTCCGTTACCGTTACCATATGGTTCGTTGTACGTTACTGTAACACAGTTCGTAAATACGGGAAGAAGGAGGCGGGAACCGGCGAACATTCAAACAAAACTTTAATATATAAATAAACCAACAAAACGAAAGTAACGCCGGCAGACCCTCGCGGACGTCTGCCGGCCACACAAACATAATAAAACATAAAATAAAATCCAGGCCTGGTCCTCTCTCGTCCGTTCACTGTTGTCACTCCTCCTTTTATGCCTCCGGAGCTCCTCCGTGAGGGACTCGAGGCCGGTGCGCCTCACAGGTGACGATCATTAACACTCGCGTCACCGGCCTCGCGCCGTTCCCTCACGGCTNGTTGAGCATAAAGACAAAAACCTTTTAGTCAAATGTAAGCTGTGTCTTTCTGGTTCGAAGTCCTATCTACTGTGATAAACGTGACATGCTGGATCGAAAATATGTGAAATAAGTTTTTCTAGTCGACTAGTAGTTGTTCATTTAAGCCATTAGTTGACTAATCACATTTATCTTAATTTAATTTCCTAAATACTGGAGAGAATAAACTAATAATGAGCGTTTATGTAATATAGGCTATGCACTCAAGCATAACGCTTGCCATAAAAACCGGCAAAAGTAATGATTATGAATATGACAAAAAACAGCAAGGAGACATTTTAATTGTTTATTAATAAAGTAATGTTTTCTGCAAAGATGAAGTTGACATTGCTGACTCTCATCATCTCCGCATATACTGGACGCGCTTAGAGAGAAAATGCACATTTCATTCGGATTACATAATCAGAGTAGACTCTTCGTTTTTAATTATTTCATTTTAAAGTAGATATTTCAAGCTTTCTATAGATATATTTCTCATGTCTGCGAGGCAAGCAGCCTATACGCTGAGTTTCGGTTCATTTAGCCTATAAGTCGCGCTCCAGTTCACGCGCCCGCGCATCCATGATTATATTGTCTGCTATATTTGCTTCTTATTTATTAAATCCAGGCAATTGGTTGATGAAACATTGATTAAAATTAAGATACAATTTTTATAAAACGAAATTCACTTTAAAGAGAGGCCTTCTATAGAACAAAACTTAATGAAGTGTTTAAAATCATATCTGACTCCCGATATATTGCGCATCTTATGATGCATCTTACTCATGCTGTTCACTTTTCATAATCAAGTAAATGAATTTAAAACATAACATAGGACTATTTAAACATATATATGAAACTACATTTTCTTTAATGACAGTACAGAGAAATTTCACAAGCAAGAGCGGATCATGAGTCACGAGTCGGATCAAGAATTATTTATTCTTAGACTTATATTTAATATTGGGGGCATTCAAGTTATTTGACATATTTAAAAAAAAATGTAAAGTAATGCAATAGTTACTTTCCCTGGTAATTAGTTACTTTTATAATGATGTAACTCAGTTACTATTTGTGAGAAGTAACTAGTAACTATAACTAATTACTTTTTTAAAGTAACGTGCCCAACACTGCTTATGAATACCCAGGATTAGTTTCTAAACCGTGAGCAGTGTGAAACTTGAAGCAAGATAACCCAGGATTCCCTTTACCCTGGGCTTAGAATGGCCCAGGGTTAACTATTTCAAGTGTGAAAAGCCCTAATGTGGGGTTAATACCGCAAAAGCAGTGTTAAACCTGCTCCGGAGCAGGGTTTCATAACCCTGGGTAAAAAGAGGTGCTAACCCCGCTTCTAAATTACAAATGTGTAACGTTCCTTTACCCGGGGTTAAAAGCTGTGTTTAGAACGACGATAACCCGGGTTAAGGGCAGTGTGAAAAGCCCTAATGTCATTGTAAAAAAAATAAGATTGGTAGAATGGTAGCTACTTTATGATAGTAATTTGTAGTGTAGCTAATTATTTTTTCAGAATGGTAGCTTGACTGTATTTTAACTTAAACTTATGAGTAGCTTGTAGCTTGTCAGGGTAGCTTCCCCAACACTGGTGCTTAATTACTCCGCTCTTAATTTTTCTGGGACACGGACATGTTTTGTGAGATTCACTCAAGCTAGTAGACTAAACAAAACAAACATCATAGCTATAGCTGCTCTAAATATACTGTTTTGTGTTCATGTTTGAAGTAATGTCATCATTCATTCGCAAAGAAGATGCATAGAATGGACGCTGGTGACTTTAATCTCAGAGGATATTGTGAACATCTGTGTTCTCAAAGACATTCGTCCCCTGGGAATATTTGCTCAGGCTGGAGAAGTTTATCTTGGAATAAAAGTTTTCTGGAAGGATGTATTCTCATGAACGATGTGTCAGAGACTGGATCGGAGCTGTTAAACCAGCGTACAGATTTCCCATGAGGCTTTCAGAGCACTTGGAGGTCTCCTTCTCTATTGATATGAGATGAAATTCAGCTTTATTTGTTTGTTATCATTATATCTTTGCCATTATCTCTTGAATACTTAAATGAAGTGGGATGGAAAGTTGATTCTGTGGACATTATGAAGGTGGTTTATTTTATTATGTTTATTTTTTCCTAAGATGCAAAAAGGAGTTTCTTTCTTTCTTTTTTCTTTCTGATGTGGAGTTTCTCATAGCAGCTCTTTCAGTGATCCTTAATATAATGAGTCTGTTTATACATTTATAAAACAGGATTATAAAGTGTCATAAATATTAGTTATATGCACATCAAGGTCTATTAATGTAACACAGTGATAACAAACATGTTTCAAATGAAGCTCAATCACAGCTGACCCCAGAACATTGTTTATTTCTGCTTTATTTGCAGGATCCGTTTGTCTATGAATCAAACTGTTTTTTCAAGGTGGATGCTTTTGGTTTCTTCCTGACATGGAAAAGTGAAGGAAAGGTACAACTTGTGTGAGAATGTAATGCATTCTAGTTTCTGTTTGTTTATGTTCCAATAGACTATATGCACAGTTACTTCCTGGTTGTCCTTAAAGGGTTAGTTCACCCAAAAATGAAAATTCTGTCATTTATTACTCACCCTCATGTCGTTCCACACCCGTAAGACCTTCGTTAATCTTCGGAACACGAATTAAGATATTTTTGTTGAAATCCGATGGCTCCGTGAGGCCTACAAAGGGAGCAATGACATTTCCTCTCTCAAGATCCATAAAGGTACTAAAAACATATTTAAATCAGTTCATGTGAGTACAGTGGTTCAATATTAATATTATAAAGCGACGAGAATATTTTTGGTGCGCCAAAAAAACAAAATAACGACTTATTTAGTGATGGCCGATTTCAAAACACTGCTTCAGGAAGCTTCGGAGCATTATGAATCAGTGTGTCGAATCATGATTCAGATCGCGCATCAAACTGCCAACGGCTAAAATCATGTGACTTTGGCGCTTCGAACAGCAGATTCGTACGCTGATTCATAACGCTCCGAAGCTTCCTGAAGCAGTGTTTTGAAATCGGCCATCACTATATAAGTCGTTATTTGGTTTTTTTGCCGCACCAAAAATATTCTCGCCGCTTTATAATATTAATATTGAACCACTGTACTCACATGAACTGATTTAAATATGTTTTTAGTACCTTTATGGATCTTGAGAGAGGAAATGTCATTGCTCCCTATGCAGGCCTCACTGAGCCATCGGATTTCAACTAAAATATCTTAATTTGTGTTCAGAAGATTAACAAAGGTCTTACGGGTGTGGAACAACATGAGGGAGAGTAATTAATGACAGAATTTTCATTTTTTGGGTGAACTAACCCTTTAAGCCAGCTCGGGCATTTCCTGTGAACTGTTAGCTGTTCATTTTGTACTCGCTGTACATCGACACAAAACCATCAATGGTTGACTTTTTAATGTTGTATTCATATTTTAATGCAGTTATCACATTTACCTAATTTGCCAATAAACCAGTTTGATTGACTGCAATAAAGACAAAGCTTTTGGGACCGTTTAAAAACGCTGTGTCTGTAATTAGACACACACACATTTTTTCCCCGGCACTTCAAATGTTATTTTTATTGTGATGACCACAAACATTACTTCTTCATCCTTCTGAGATTGTCCCCACTGTAAAACCGAACGTTTAAAAATGTACATTTGATAGAAAACGCTTATTTAAAAATAAAAAAGACAATAATTACCACTTTAACCAGCAGGTGGCGGCAAAGTAGCATTTATTTGCGGAAATATTAGCTGTTTCCTCTAATCGTTTTTCACTTCCTTTTTGACTAAATATTAAACATTATAAAATAACTAGATTTAAAAATACATTGTCAATGTGAAGTATGAAATACTCAAAAAATCTTGTGAAAAACAATAACTTTTCTTGTGAATGATTGACACAGAAAGCGAGTACTGCGCTTTCCCTTTATCACAGCAGCTGTCAGTGCAGCGCAAGATCAATGATTTCAGCACACTTGTAAAAACACACATTTTATTCAATTAATCTAACTAAAGTGCACAATAAATATTTTAGAGGGCGGAGCTTCAACAGCTCATGCTCCGGCATACAGACAACAACAAAACAGGACAATCTCACGCACTGAAAATGTCAGAAACTGTCAGTATTTGCGTTCATTTCAAACCGGAGTCGGACAATGATGCCTACAGAGCCAGAGAATATATGCTGCATGGAGATAGAACAGGTATAGTTTAGTTTAATCACGGTTATAACTTCACGAACAGTTTGTACTGATCCATCCTTGAGTAACAATGTTTTAGCAAAAACCAGTTTTGTATTGTGCCTCTGTATAAAGCAGTCTGGTGTAAAATGATTCGCACAGACATAAATGAATTTAGGTATATGGGGGCGCATTCCCTTCAAAAATAAAACGAATCCACTGCGTCTCCAGCGGCTCTGATCTAAGGAGTAAATGAAGTTATGTTCACTCTTACATCCAACAACAAAACACCTGAGTTGCTTACGAAACATTTTTGTTGCTACAGCTGCTCCGGCCTGGAGAAAATGAGGGAGAGTGTACAACTCGCTCAGGGCGGAGACTATGCTAATACAGCAGAGGCTGTCAGCAGTCGTGGGCGGGGCCTGAGCAGTATGATGTCATACTGCTCCGGAAATGAAAACGGCTTGTTCTGAGACACTGCTTATGATTTATGGGGATTAAAAAAAAGGAGTGGTTGGATTTTTATCATTATAGGGTGGTTGTGTACACACACTGCCAACACACATTTATGTTCAAACACCATTCAAAAGTGAATTTTGCATAATAGGCCCCCTTTAAAAGTAAGTACTTCACTGGTGATGTGAAAGTACCATATTTTCTGGAAAATAAGTCACACTGGGTAAAAATTGCTTTGTTGAGAGAAAAAAACCCCCACAGATAAGTTTCATCTGTGTACAAGTCACATTTTACTATTTCTGTACATTCAGAAATCATGTAAAATATGTTTACAAACATTATAAACATCCAAAACGAATCCTTTTAAATTGAAGAGTTTTCAGAACAGAACAGGAATGAAAAATACAAGTATAAAACAAATTATAGTGGCATTTGTTATTAACAACATTAGAAAAGGCAAGTCTAAACAATTTTTTTTTTTAAACTGAAACTACTGGCATGTGGGAAATGTGCTAGTATGCAGATAAACTTGGCTCACGTAATTTGTGAGAATGCTTGATGTTAATTTCATTATATAAGTCCCTTTGGAAAATGTCACATGTTTTAGATGATAACTTAATTATATTCTGGAAAATACAGTACACACGTTTGAGTATATAGTACAGTATGATGCATATCACATCATTACATTGCATTCATTGCATTAAAGTCCACCTCAAGACAATAATTGTATCCCTTAACTCATTGTTGATAATCAAAATGATGTTTTTTCCTGTGAAAATAATTTCTTTATGCCTTAAAATAGCTTGAATGTAACTCAACACCCTTGCTTCATTTAATATACGCATACCCATGAATATGCAAATTAGTCCCCGCCTCCGCTCAGTCGTGCCAGCTCGGATTACCTGATCCACTCGGTCAACTTTACTATAGTAAACGCTGCACAATGACACGTGGAAATGCTGATATATGTTTGAACCATAAACTGATTCAGAAGAAGAAGAGGAAGAGCGAATTATACAGAATTATGCATATTAAAAACACCACATAGACATATAAACAACATTAAAAACTTGATTGTAACCACAGGGTGTTTTTTAAATTCATTCATTTATAGGCTTATACATCTAAAACATTTTGATTTGTTTCATATATTTTTCATATAGGAGGGTCAAGTATTAGAGTTTTCCCTGATCAACAGTATACGTGACATCAGTGTGCCAAAGGTAAAACCAATAAATTCAGCATTTGTTGATCTTATTGTGAATGATGTATCAGTGCATGTTATTCTAAAGAAAAAAATATTTGTCTTTGTCATCTTAATAACTGCTCTTACATGATTTAAATCAATTTGGCATTAGTAAAATGAAGTACTGCTCTGGTTTTTGCATCAAATATCTTGTTTCATTCATCAAGCAAATGTTCTTAAATCAGTTCATTTTTCAACAAAACTGACAGCTCTTTAATAAACATTTTAAATGTGTATTTTGATGATGTTGTGGTTTGAGTAGTTATGATGATGGACTGGTTTTCTAGTGGTCTGTTTCATGCACTCGTCTCTCAAACTCTCTGCAGGATCCAAAGATTCTCTCGGCGTTGGAGGCCGCAGGAAAGTGCGAAAGTAATCTGGAGGGCAGAATCATCTGCATATGCAGCGGCACAGACCTGGTCAACCTGAGCTTCATGTACATGGTCACACAAAACATCAGCGCTGCCAAGGTAACGCCAGCCTTCTCTAGCTGTGAGCGGGGTTATTATAGGTAACTAAAACTAAAAGCACAAAGAAACGTTTGTTATGTGAAATAAAGTAAACTTTAAAATATATAAAAATACTTATTTTATTTCAGCTAGTTAAGGCAACATTTCT
>RJVU01069573.1:1474685-1496336 GCA_003731715.1 Anabarilius grahami
ATATATATATATATATATATATATTTTTTTTTTTATAAAAATGACAAAAAACATCAAATAAAGTAATAACAGAAAATAAAAAATATTTTAAATACTTTTAAATTTTAAGTATTTTTTTAAAAATTATTAATAAAAATTATAATAGGTTCCCAATGATACTAAAAACACTGGCTATAAAAGAGTAATATGGGAAAACATTATACATATGCACAGAAATAAAAGATTATGGACTAAGAAATTATTTTGAATTGATCTGTTAAACATGTTCAGAGGTTTTCAATTGCTGATTTTTAAATTTTATCACAAAACGTTTGTGATAAAACTTGACTTCCACTCACTGCGTCAACACCATCAGATATCAAAATAATGTATAACATTTTATTATAAATATTGACAAATCTAGCGTGAACAACACTAAAAAATAACTAAACAAATTTACACAGTAATACACAACAGTAATATGCCCTAAAACAATGCATTCTGGGTAATATTTGTTGTTTTCGAGAAAGTAACCCATAGGACATTTTCTCAAAAACGACAAATATTAACCAGAATGCATTGTTTTACAGAATATTACTTCTGTATATTACAATGCATTCTGGGTAATATTATTTGCCATTTTCGAGAAAGTAGCCTATAGGCCTCTTTTCTTAAAATGACAAATATTACCCAGATTGCATTGTTTTTATGGTATATTACTGTTTCAATGGAAAATGGTATTTTACTGTATAAATTTGTTTAGTTTTTTACAGTTATTTTTTATAGTGCTGATGATTTGAATTCACATTTGCTCATTTAGCCGGCACTTTTATGTAAAGCAACTTTAAAATACAAGATTGTTGCAAACTAACTGTCTAACAGTCTAATATATGTGTCTGTGTGTGTATATATAAATACACACACACACACACACACATATTAGGAGAGCATATATATATTATTTATATAAATATTAAAATTTCACACGTCTTATTTTTACATATAAATGCAATACAAAATCTGTTAAATGATATATATAAAAACTGACCGAAGATTTAACCTTTCCCTGAAGGATTTCAGCTGTAGGAAGGTCATCAAACTCACATCTAATTCCAGCTCCTGACATCTGCCTGTCACTGTGCCGTCACCGCTGCTGTGTCTTAAAGCACTGCTGATTTTATCGGCTCCTCTCGAGGGTTCTTTGATGACCCCAGGGATGTGTGCACTTGTGTTGAACTAGCAAGCAGCTGCTGTTTCGGGACCCTCTGTCGGTCTCGTGTTTTGTCTGAAACATGTGCTTGATTCATTATTAGATTTCCAGGAAGTAAGAGTGTTTGCATTAGAGAGCATTAGAAGTGGCGTCCTGTATGTCCTGGAATCTTGTGTAAAAATAGAGCACTCATAAAACGCTAAGAGACAAAAACATGTTTACAAAACAGCACATCTTCCATTTATTCATTCATTCATTCATGCAACCGTTTAGTCTGAATCGTTTTTATGGGTTCTTTCCCATTGCATTATTAAAGAGTTAGTTTACCCAAAAATAAACATTCTGCCATTATTTACTTACAGTATTTACCCACATATCATTCCATATAACTTTCTTTTGTAGAAACATTTGCTGCTTTTGTCCATATAATCAAAGCAGTTTTCAAGCTCCAAAAAACAACAAAGCATAAAATAAAGTACTGATACAAAACAAGAAAACATCATAAAAGTATGACTCTTAAAGATGTGAATGAGAAGAATATGGGTTTGATTCCCAGGAAATGCATGAACTGATAAAATGTATATCTAGAATGTAATGTAAGTCACAAATGCGTAAACATAAATGTAATGCATTCAATAGAAAGAAGCACATATGGGTTTGAAATGAGTAAATGATGACCTGATGACCTTTTTTAGTGAACTAAAAAGTATTTACAATTACATTTACGCATTTAGCAGGCACTTTTATCCAATGCGAATCACATTGCATTCAAGGTACACATTCTATCTATCTATCTATCTATCTATCTATCTATCTATCTATCTATCTATCTATCTATCTATCTATCTATCTATCTATCTATCTATCTATCTATCTATCTATCNCTATGAGCAATGATTCGGCCGTAGGTAATCAAAGCGTGCTGATATACAGCCATATCGCACGGCTACAAGTGGATATTGCATTTATACAGTTATATTAACAGTTCGACATCACAAGTGTGTAAATAAATAAGAAACAACAATGGATCTTTAAAACCCTCTTTTGTGCAGAACTACTTCCTTCCACCACAGATTTAAATCTCAAGTTGACAGTTTACCAGTTGAGCACAAGCCTCCGGTACCAATTCTAAAACGTCACTTTAGTGACTTATGTAGAGTAGATTATTATGATATTATGAGAGGGAGATCGACTAAACGAGTGTATTACCTGCATCTGATATTCTTTAGATTGATGTTCATAATATTATATCCATTATAAAAAATCAGTTTGAATGCCGGCTGAGGAAAGCAATCTTAGTCTTTGTCCTTTTAAAAGTTAAAGGGATTTCCCACAGCGCTAAAACAACTTCTTTGTTCTGACTCACTCATTAAGACTATCTTTGTCTCCCATCTAATTGTGTAATAATGCAACTTTCACTGAAGTCCATATCACGATCCCTTTCTCAATACCAAATACGGCATATTATTGATATAAAATAATATTCATTGAACAACAATATTTAAATTAACAACAAAAGCCATTATAAAGGACAATAGGAAATAAACAAGCAAACAATTCAGTCAAACGTACAAAAGCAGCGCTCTAGAACAGGATTTAAGTTAAATATAGCCTAAATATAAAGTTATGAAACTTCATTTTCCCCTTAAACCAAATCTATTAGCTCTGGAACAAGTAATAGATTAATAAGACCAAAGATTGCCTGTTTGATATACCCCAAATTAATTATATCTCATGTTTAAACCAGTGTTAATTTCGTTGACTAAATATTTTCGTCATTATTTTCGTCACGAATATATTTTTGCTGACGAAAACGAAACGAAAACTAAAAAAGAAGTCACTGATGAAGACTAAAACTATGACTAAATTGATTGACATTATCGTCAACGAATAAAGGACGAGACGAAAATAGACTGTGACGAAAATCCAATCAGCAGACGGGAGAGATGCGAGGAATGAACAAAAACGGAAAACGGAACAGGCGAGACTGCATGAGAAGAGAACCAATCAGAGCCTGACTTATTGAGAGGTGAAGCGAAGGTATTCAGTCTTTGACTGAGCTCGCGCAAAGACTATAGAATAGCACAAGACGTGTCACTCGTATTGTTTTGAATGGGAGAAAGTGTAATGCGCAATATGGCGGAATAAGTCCCGCCTTCTAAATAAGAGCCTATCGCCGACTGGTAAAGTCATCGCGTCACTGCAACGGCCGTTAGATGTTGCTGCATAAAAGCTTTTGAATTGAAATAAAGACACAGTTGTGTTGAAATAAAGTTGAATTTGTGTTTTATATATTTTGGTTAAGTTTGTTTCCTATACCAGCGGTAAAAAATTGTCTAGTAAATCTGTTATTGATTTTAGTCTTATTTTAGTCGACTAAAATACCAAGCAATTTTAGTCGACTAAAATAAGACTAAAATTAAAACAAATCAGATGACTAAAACTTGACTAAAACTAAAAAGAATTATAGTCAAAAGACTAAGACTAAAACTAAATTAAAATTTCTTGTCAAAATTAACACTGGTTTAAACACTATCTACATAAGAGCCAGTGGCCGAGAGGAAGCTGTTCTCGGCGGGTACACGAGCGCTGAACGGTCGCTGACGGCCTGGAGCGTCAAAACAAATTGTAAAATAGGCTCTATGTTTATATATAAATCACATATTTGCGGTCTAAATAACTTCATTCTCGCCTAAAAAAACTCTAAAACTACATTTTGAGATTCGATTCGATTCGAGAACCAGAAAGAACTGTTGGATATATGGTTAAATGAATTAACGTAATAGTAAAGCGTTTCAGTTTACTGGTGATCATCTGTAGCTTCAGCGCATGCAGCTCAAACAGCAGTGCTTGGGACATGGCTTTTAATGGTGAGACTTTTGTTTTTGTAATCAGGCACACAAAAATTTTATGCAAATTTGGTTTTACATTGAAATTTATCGGCCAATATCGGTTATCGGTATCTGCTAAAATGCATCCCTAAATGTATCTGCATTGTATCTGCATCCCTAAATATTTCTAATGTATCTTTCTGAGAAACAAAAATCTAAATCGATCAGCATATTAGCTCGCTAGAACCATGCATTTGCTTTGGTTTTATATATTTTTTGTTTTCTCAATCATTTTGGCTATGAAGAGACTGACATTTTTACCCTTATTTGCTTGTGCATGTTTGCAGCAATGGACAGACGGCTTGCGGTCATTGATTCAGAACTCTCGAGCGAATAACGTGTGTCCGATGACCTGCCTGAGAAAACAGTGAGTGCCACCAGATAATACATCATTGCTGGAGTAATTTCAGCCTGCTAATGCACTGTGTGTCAAGTCATTTTTAAGGTTTCATGAAGTATTCAGCCAGGAAATGATTCAGCCAGTAGCTGTATTTCAGTCTAATTACTTATATAAGCTAATTACCCAGAAAAACATTACTTATTTAAAGTATATTCCGGGTTAAACCTGATCAGCAACGCTGGTGATGTGCTGTCATTTAATTTTCTCTCATCCTTTAGTTTTTAAAAACATGCAAAAGTCGTGTTTACAGTAATGCTCTTAAAATGAAAGTCTATGAGGCAAGACGTTAAGGATGGTTAACTTTCAAAGCAGAAATATGAAGCACTTCTAATAATCCCACAGGAAAATACAGGAAATTTTGTTTTTGTTTTTGTTTTTTGAACTTATGTTTATGACAATGCAAATGAATCTTGTTGCTTTCATGTTTAATCTTTGCTTTTGTTATGATTTGTTTCCTGCAGTTGGATGCGGCTGTCATTTCTGACCAATGTGAATGGAAAAATACCTGTCAGGAGGTATTTCCTGCATTCTCATTAATGTGACAAGGTTTTTACACCTTTTTGTGAAATTTGGTAGATGCCTGCTGCATGTTAATAGATCACATCTCCGTAAATTTTACAGTGAATATTGTACATACGGTGAATAATAGACTTAAAAATGGCTAAATGTCAGTGTTTGAGACACACACATACAGACACCTGATCTATTGAAGGACATTCACACATTAAAACGAGTGAAGTCTATCTTTAACACCGGTGAATGTGTGTGATTTTCTGCAGTATCACAAGAACCTTTGCCTCAGGCAAAACGGAGAAGGGTATTTTCCAGGCACTGAAGGATCTTGGTTTACCCAGTGGAAAGGTAATTTTTAACAGCACTTACTTTCTCTCAGATATCATCAGATCTAGGATGGGGATATTAATAATGATTTAGTTTTAGGTTGCTTTTACAAGTTCCCCATGGGTGCTTAACCCTCTGGTGTTGTTCTATCATTTTAGGCTGAAAAAAATTTGAAATTTTAAAAATCACTAATTTATTGGAATGGGACAAAACTGAAAAAACTTTGTGAAAAAAAAAAAAAAAATTCATGGAGTTGATTCGAAAAAGCTAAATGGTCATAAAAAAAAAAAATTCCACGGTGACCACCATTGGATATGACTTCAGGATGACGCAACATCTGGATCAACATGCCCTTCCCCAAAGTTCTATAGATCCTAATTATTGTTAATATGTAATTAATTTGTTAGCTAACTGCATGATTATATGTACATCTCTGAAACCACATACAATGGACAGTCACCTCCGATACCAGATTCTCTAAATTGTAATATTGACATGCATTCTCTGTAAAGCTGCTTTGAAACGATATGTATCGTGAAAAGTGCTATACAAATAAACGTGAATTGAATTGAATTGAAAATGACCCCCATATGACATAAATTCTAAAATACAGATAATTTTTTTGTGTGTATGATCCACAAGCAATGAAGGGGTGAAACTCTAAAATATCAAGAGTGCAAAATAGACACATTCTCAAGACTTAAATAAGAGGTTGAAATCAGGTTGATTAAGGTCTGATAAAGCATTCCTGTTCATTTGTGTTACATTTTTGTTGAATTTTAATGTTGTGTAACAAAATGTCTTTCTCTGTGCTCAGGTTTAACTAGTAAAATGAATGCAAAAACTGACACTTCAAATCAACATTTAAAAAAAAAAAAAAATATTTATATATATACAAACCTTGACAAAACGTCTTTGAGAATGTATCAATAAATATCCAAATCCAAAACTTAATAAAAATAAGTATTTATGTCTAAAAAAAAAAAACTAGACAATTTATAAGCCACTTTATTTAGAGCTATATAGGCATCTAGTGGTTACACCACTGCATTACAGATGTTTTTATTTTTTTACTCCCACTAGATGGCATTAATCTACCTTCAAAAATGGTATTTTAAAGGCATTGTCTCTATTTTAACAAGAAATACTGCTTTAATTGAAAAGTAATAAAAAAAGTGAAAATTTATTTTTGTATTATTTTCAATGGGGAAAAAAGTGATCATAATTAGTGCATAAATATGAATTAGTACCATGAAATTCTCTAAAAATACAAAAGAAAAAAATTAAAATTAAAAAATTAAAATAGATCACATTTATTTTGACTGAATAAAAAAAAAAAAGTTACATTTCCGGTGTACTAACAACACAAGTGTGATCCCGAAATGAACAATACCAGAGGGTTAAGTCTTTAAAAGTCTCAAATTCAGTTTTAATACATTTAAGGCCATAAAACAGGGTTTTACAGGCTCACACTTTCAGAGCAGCTTACAATCAATGAATATCATGCATTTATGCCAATAGATTGCTTTTTGATCTACTGTTGATGAATTATGACAACGTTTACCTTTTGGTGTTTATTTCATACCAGCAAAAAGCGCAGCTGCATTGTGTACAGGCAGTACCAGGGTAACCGCTATATTTCTGCATAAAATTGCATCTTCATTCAGCCGGTGGACAGAAAAGAAGATAATGTGCATTCTAAAAATCCAAACAATTAGGATAATAAAATATATAATCATATTTCAAATGAATATGAATATAATATAATTTTTATCAATACATACATTTTCATAAAAAAAAAAAGCTGTATTATTTGAACTGTAAAGTTGTTTAAATCATCATTTTTACAGTTAGTTTTGCAGGTCTTAAAAAGCCTTAAATTTGCATTAACATGATGATAATGAACTGAATACTAATGTTTACAGCATACTGCACAGCATGAAATATGCAATGATTATATGCTACATTTGTTGTCACATGACCCTTTTTGTTGCATGTTCTCTTTGGCAACATGCATACATGCAGCGTACTGCAGCAATAGGTTGAGTAGTTTAGTAGTATGCTATTTCAGTCACTAATTTTTGTTACTAATGAATTGCAACCCATCCAGCTGGTTTGTTTCTGACTGGAGGACATATGATTCATATTCATATTTTTTTACCAGAACGATGAAATCGAGCATGAGATCTTCATCTTTGACAAGTTCTACAGCCTTACGCAGAAGATTTGTCCCAGAACTGATATTGAAGATCTCTTCAAGAAATTGTAAGCAAGCAACATGCACTTTAGTTCTGTATTAAATATATAGTATATTCAACGAATTGTGAGCAACAAATATAAAACTTTATTATTCAACACGTGTGAAATCAGCTGAGATATTCTGAGGTGATTGCTCTTGTCCAAACAAAGTATTTAGTATTTTGCTAAATTATTTGTAAATAGTATAAAGAATATTATCATTATAAAATTAAATTGACCCTGTTTTTCTTAACACATGCTACAACACATCCTGGTCTTATTGTGAAAGATTCATCAGTACATGTTATTCCTAAAACAAAAATCTTAATTTNAAAAAAAAAAAAAAAAAGTACTTTATTATGTCTTTCCATTGAATTCATTTAATATTTCATTAAACAATAAACATTTTTTATAAGGTCATCATTTTTCTTTCTCACAGTATTTCTTCAATTTTTAATTTTTTTATTTTTTATTTTTGTGTTAATAATACCCACCACCAAAAAATAAATAAAAAATAAAGACAATAAATAAAAAATAGATAATTATTTTTCATCTCCAAAAAAATGAACTTTTCACATATTTATATCATGCACTTGTAAGACATAATACTTAATAATAATAATAATAATTTATCATTATATAAAGTGTCTTTATAATCTTTCATCTTTATGTAACTTCCACCTCCAAAAAGACTGTTTTCTTTGTAATGCGTCACATTATGAAAGTAAAATGACTTGTGAATGCTGTTTCATGACTTCATGACTTCAACACTTAAAAAATAACGTGTTGGCTCTACAAAAACAAAAAAAAACCAACAACAAAAAACGCAACAGTTTGCATCTTTTATTCTTTCTTTTTTTTGAGTTTTGACAACTTTGAGTGAAATTACGTTCAACCAACAAGCTACATTAAGTTAGAGGAACTTTGTAGCATAAACACAAATTTTTAAGTTGATGACTCAAACAAATTAAGTCGCTCAAACTACCAAAGTTGTAGCCTTATCTATTTCAGTTCAAATCAACAGCTATCATAGCACATGGTAACATAACTTATTTAACATGTATATTTAATGAACAAGTAAAATATTACTTGTCACTAGCATTAGTCAATGTTACTACTCTACTCTTCAGCACAATAATAACCATAAAAACTTCAACATTACAGAAGCTCTAAACAATAACAGGTCTTTCCCTTCACTAAAACAAAAAAAATTACACTTAATTTCAACATTTATTCTCCTTATCCAGTCATATGCAAAGCATGCTGGGAACTAGAAATCCACTGCCTAATTTCCGAAGTTATCAAAACAATTTCATTATGTTACTACAACTTAAATTAAAAATTAAGCCAATTAACACAGAAATTTGAGTTTAAATTACAGACGATATTAAGTTGATGTATTGATCAACATTATTATGTCAAAAGAGCTTAAAAGGTTTAATTTAGAATTTTTAACTTGAAACCATACAAGTTATGGTAACGGGTCCCCTGAATTACTTTTTAGAGTGAAGAAAGCGATTTGCAAGCACCTCCTGATCAAAATCTCTTCAATGACCTACAACAGTTTGCTGTCATGTTTGTTTTAGAGTTTTTCCCATGAGCCGCACAACACTAAACTAAACAGTGTTATATTTAAACATGCATTGCCTGAGGAGCTTGAATATTAAACCATTAATCTAACTAGACTGATTGAGAAACTTGTAGTAGAGTGAGCTGTGAAACATGAATCACTGATGAATCGTTCACTGGAACAGCAGAAACATCAATCAAGAAGTTGAAAATTCTGTTTTCCCGTTGCTTTTCTTTTCAGCAAGGGAGACAAAAGCGACTATTTATGCGTTGACCAGTTAGTCCACTTTTTGAACGAAGTAAGCAATGTTTTCTTTTATTAACTTTTAATATCCTGCATGTGAGCGTCTGGCAGTCATTAGAGTTAATTCATCCTGAAGGAATATTAAACATTAGGTCATATATGATTTTTTAGTCTTATTTTTCTTCTTCAAAGAAGCAGCTTATTCCTTTTGTTTAACTTTGTGCATGTGTATATAATGAAAGTTGGCCTAGTTAATGTAACTTGCAGGGTTTTTTCTCTTTGGTAGAATCAGAGAGATCCACGTCTGAATGAAATCCTGTTCCCGTTCTTCGACTGTAAATGTGCTTTCCAAATCATAGAGCGATATGAACCTGATGAGACACTGAAGATGAAAGGTGTGTGCCACTTTTTTGTGTTTATATGCGACTATAATGTCTTTGTTTTGCATTTGTGATTGCTCAGTGCTGGCATTGTACAGTCATATATACACCGATCAGGCAGTCAGTCGAAAAGAAATGAAGGTTTTTGATGAAAACATTCCAGGATTTTTCTCCTTATAGTGGACTTCAATGGCCTCCAAACGGTTGAAGGTCAAAATGTCAGTTTCAGTGCAGCTTCAAAGAGCTTTAAACGATACCAGATGAGTAATAAGGGTCTTATCTAGTGAAACGATCGGTCATTTTCGAAAAAAATACAACTGTATATGCTTTATAAACACAAATGATCGCCTTGCATGTTCTTTCGCTTTCCGCATTCCGCATGTCCTACACCTTCCCTGTTCTACTTACGGAAAAAAATGAAACTGGCGCCGCGTTCTATGTAATTGACCATTGTTCCAGGCAGGCAAACAATTTTCTAGAGCATCTTTTCACAAAATAAAATAATGTATGCCTAGTTTATTTATTTATTTGACAAGTAGCCATTTAATAATATAAAACCTAATCTCATGTTCTCTAGATTTACTGCACAGGAAAAAATAAAGTATTATTATTATGATTTAAATGCTTGTTTATGGTTTGTTCTCATTGTTCATGACTTAAAGTCAAGTTCATTTCTTATTATGTAAATACAGTTTTTGTAATCTTGCAGCGCCACCTTGTGTCGAAGTACAGCAACTATTGTTAATTTGTCTGTATGCACTTCAACAGACAGATGTTTAAGACAGTCCTTTAATATCTCATTTGTACACTCATGGATAAATGGATGGATTTGGGCAGGTCTGATGTCATGTGATGGATTCTGTCGGTATCTGATGTCTGATGAAAACGCTCCCGTGTTTCTGGACCGGTTGGAGGTTTATCAG
This sequence comes from Anabarilius grahami, assembly GCA_003731715.1. Classification (NCBI taxonomy): domain Eukaryota; kingdom Metazoa; phylum Chordata; class Actinopteri; order Cypriniformes; family Xenocyprididae; genus Anabarilius; species Anabarilius grahami. The sequence continues at coordinate 1,485,360 of RJVU01069573.1, forward strand.
GAGATGGATCATCCTCTGTCTCATTACTTCATCAACTCGTCTCACAACACCTACCTGACCGGCAGACAGTTTGGAGGCAGATCCTCAGTGGAGATTTACAGACAGGTGCTGCTGACCGGCTGCAGGTACATGAAAATATCATCCTCGTATCATTCAGATGACCGCAAAATCATGTCTGCATGTTGCATTTCCCATAACATTTATTTATTTATTTGGATGGTTTTAAAGCAGGGGTGTCAAACTCATTTTAGGATGAGGGCCGGATTGGAAAAAAATAACCATGTGTGGGCCGAATTAATACAAAAATAAAAAACCTTAGTGCGCTGATAGTTGCATTAATATCAACCATACGAACAACAAATTAATTTGCAAGAAAACTAGTAGTAAACTACACTGCTCCTTAAAACTGCATTTGTTTTTACAGATGCAGTTATTAAAAAATTGTTAGATTTTTTTTAAATAATGCTTTTTTTAAATATTGTTTTATTAGTGATGCAGCTATTTTGATTTTTCATGGCCAATTCCAATTTTTTTTTAGAAGCAAATTGGCCGATTCTGATACTGGTTGCAGATTTTTTAAAAGCAAATTGACTTGTTGTTTATTTGTTCAAAAAAAAAAATGTGTAGCTCTTTGATATTAGATACAAAAACTTCCCAACAATCCCAACAAAGATATTATGCACATGAGTATGAGCAGTTGTTTTTAATTTAAATTATTGTATAATTTCAAGATTAACAGCAAAAACAGCATGGTCTGACTATAGTTTTGTGAAATTAGGCTACATAGGACACCTGCACAAAACAATCAGTAGACGGACTGAATGAAGATGCAAATTCACTCTCTGACAGTAGGTGGCGCTTATGGAACAGCAGCAATATAGCGTTTCCATGTTTACTGCTATACACAAAGCAGTGCTGCATTTATAAATAGGCTACTACTTTATATGTAGATAAGAGGAAAAGCCATCAAAACTTTTCTGAAGACAGTTCTCTTCAGAGATACATTCATATCAACCCCGATTCAATATTTATATTATTCTTCCTATTTTTCACGAACAGTGAGCTTGTGCATGAGTATTTTCTCTGCTGGCGCATCTGTTCTCTTTGTGTCCCAGCGTGTGCCTGTGTTAATGTCCTTTTCACAGACATCATAAATATTTCCACACAAATGAAATTTTGGGAAATTATTACAAAGCACTTTGTTTGCAATCCCGGAATAAAGATTGACCAAAATAAAACTAAAAAAACGTTTGGATTTATGGCCAGTGGACTAACGTTAGTGCATCTCTATTTTTTTATTATAGTTCAAATCATCCCGCTGGCCGGATTGGACACCTTTATGGGCCGTATTCGGCCCGTGGGCCGTATGTTTGACACCCCTGTTTTAAAGCATTAGTTCACCCAAAAATGAAAATTCTGTCATTAATTACTCGCCCTCATGTCTTTCCAAACCTGTAAGACCTTCGTTCATCTTCGGAACACAAATTAAGATATTTTTGATGAAATTCAAGTTTTTTTTTATCCCTTATAGAAAGCATCGAAATTCAACGAATCATGAAAATCATTTAAGGTTCAGAAAAGTAGTAAAAACATTGTTAAAAAAGTCCATATGACTACAGTGGTTCAACCTTATTGTTATGAAGTGATAAGAATACTTTTTGAAACAGGTGTGTTGAGTTGGACTGCTGGGATGGAAAAGGTGAAGATCAGGAGCCCATAATCACCCACGGCAAGGCCATGTGCACAGACGTCCTGTTCAAGGTGAACACGAACACAGTGTGCTTTCACAATCATATCTCCAGTAAATGCTTCAGTAGAATCTTACATGATATCCATTTCTCTTGAGCTTTAAATAGTCTGTAGATAGTAAATCTATCTGTATGAATGCCTTATTTGTTTATATTTAGACTGAAAGACATTTACAGTATGTTTTATGCAGGACGTCATTCACGGAATTAAAGAAACTGCCTTCATGACATCTGAGTATCCTGTGATTCTGTCCTTCGAAAACCACTGCACGTACGTATGTGTGCTTTCTTCAATGAAACAATTGATCAAGGTCCTTATTAATATCTCACAAACTACGAAAATGATTAAAATAAAGAAATGCACAATAAACACACCTTTCTCTCAGGAAACATCAGCAGTATAAACTGGCACGCTACTGTGAGGACATTTTTGGAGATTTGCTCCTGAAACAGCCGTTAGATGATTTCCCAGTAAGTGTGTTTGTGTTTAACCCTCTGGTCCTCTTCGTTTAGGGATCACCTTGAAATGTAACTTCTTTTTGTTTTCAGGAAAACCAATGTAATATACTTTTGTTCAATAATATTTTTTGATTATTATTTAAAATTTTGAGGGTATTTTATGATACTATGCAATATTTATGCAATTTTTATTAGCTATTTTTTTCCCATTGAAAATAATGCACAATTGTTTTTATAATATATTTTAAAATTATTTTTCAAGCAGTATTCCATGTTAAAATAGAGACAAGGCATTTAAAATCCAATTTTTTGAAGGTAGATTAGTGCCATCTGGTGGGAGTAAAAAAAGAAAAGCTTATGTAATGCCATGGTGTAACCACTAGATGCCTATATAGTTCTATATAAAGTGGCTCATAAATTCTCTAGTGGTTTTTAGACATAAATACTTATTTTTATTAAGTTGTGGATTTGGATTTATACTTGGACGGCGCCAACTCCTGCGAGGACTTCAGATGATGCAACATCTGGATCAACATGCACATTCCCAAATGTCTATATATCCTAATTATTGTTAATATGTAATTAATTTTTCCAGGAGCTCATTGCTTCTACCTTCAATTAATCTGCTAACAGTGATTGTAAATTAAACTGCCTAAATTATTACATTAGATGTACATTTCTGAAACCACCTACATTGGACAGTCACCTCCAATACCAGATTCTCTAAATTGTAATGTTGACATGCATTCTCTGTGAAGCTGTTTTGAAATGATATGTATCGTGAAAAGCGCTATACAAATACATGTGACTTGAATTTAATTGAATTGGACATTCTCAAAGACTACTTTTTGTCAAGGTTTAGACTTTTTTGGTTTGAAATGTTGATTTGAAGTGTCAGTTTTTGCATGAATTTTACTACAGTCAAACCTGAACACAGCGGAGGACATTTTGTTACAAAATTCAATAAAAATTCCTTGCTGTTCATTTTTTTTTTTTACCGTTTTGTGGCTGAATTATTGATTTGATTTCACACATTTGCAAACACTTGCTCTGTTATAGATGTTTTTATATATACTTTTTCGTGGCTGAAGTGTAGTTTGTACCACCAAAAGATTCTCTAAGTTTTCGTATTTTTCGTATTCCTCACTTTTGACCAAATCCAAATCATGTCCATGATTTTTTTTGTGTTCACATAGCTAATGGGACAAAAGTCGCCAAGTGTCATCTCATTCCGATGGAGCAAAAAAAGTAAAATTTAAAAACGTAAAATTTTGGGGTAATTTTTGACCGAAGAGGACCAGAGTGTTGTGTTTTTAAACACAATATTTTATTATGTGTTTATTCAAGAGCCCATAACTCAGTTACTTGCTGATGTTTTTTCTTCTATTCTCTCTCAGATGGAGGCCGGATGTCCGCTGCCGTCTCCAAATGACCTCAGGGGAAAAATCCTCATCAAGAACAGAAGATTAAAGCCTGAAGTTGAAAAAAGTAGTGAAATATCTAGTCATTTCTACCAAACACCATAGTTACTACTGTAAAATCATAATATGTGTAATTAATATGGCATCTATTAAATAAAAGTTGTATTGTAGTAACTATATTTTAATATTTTCTAAAGAAAACTTAAGTGGTTTTTGCCCATGCTAAAATCTCTGAAGTTCTGTTCATCATAGCTGAAGTAAAGGTGCGTTCACACCATGTTAGAATTACTTTAATTATGAGGGGGAAAAAGCATTCATGTCCTCGTAGAACTCGTAATTACAACTTGTAAACTCAGAATTTTCTGAGATATCCGACTTGTACCACCTGACCGCTGCAGATTCATTTTGGTGTTGATAGTGTTGCCATAGAAAATTGAACAGCTCAGAGTAGAACGTCACCGATTGTCATCTCGTAATTGATGTGAAGGCAGCATAACTATGGTATTTTGGCAGAAACCTTGGTAAATATTTGTATTTTTGTTTGGGTAAGAAGTAGTTATGTCAACAAACTTAATTCTCAAGGTCCTCATAAAAAACTGTGTTTAATGAGTTTTGTCAAACATGGTTTCAAATCCACAGAACAGCTGGAGCACTTCAGGAAGCACATGGAGGCCGGAGAGCCGAGCATCTCCACAAACTTGTCTGAAGATGAGAATGAGGAGGAGACGACCACCGGTGAGGAAGAGCCTTTAAACGGGATCTATTATGACCCCTTTTTTACAAGATGTCTTAAGTGTCTCCAGAATGTGTCTGCGAAGTTTCAGCTCAAAATACCCCACAGATCATTTATTATATCACACCCAAAATGCCCCTTTTCGGGGTTGAAGCAAAAACACGCTGTTTTCGTGTGTGTGTCTTTAAATGCAAATGAGCTGCTGCTCCCCGCCCCCCTTTCCAGAACAGGGCGGAGCTTTAACAGCTCCGTTACTTTTTATGTAAATGTGCTAGATGGACATTGCTTTTGCGTTTTTGGACTTAAAGTACTAAAATAACTAAAATGAAAAGTAATAAAGTCAATATAAACAAAATTACTAAAACTAACTAAAATTAAAATGAAAAAGGAAAATGTAAAAATTCAAGCTAATTCAAAATGTTAATAAATACTGTAATATTATGTAAATAATATAAAATTAACACTGTCTCAGACCCCTACAGTTTGTACTGTATGCAAATGAGTTCCATTATGATTGGCTAACCTTTGCATAATAGCATAGAGAAATGCAGTTTTTTTTTAATCATGTTACATTAAAGTACTCTTGTGTATTGTTTCTAGTCTGTATTTTGAAGTAATGCATTGATTTCACATTCAGTCTTTTGTTCAGTAATTTTTTCCCTCATTAGCAGAGCTGTTAAACGAAGCTCATCCCGAGCGGATTCACGGATGTCTGATCACTGAGGAAGAGAATCGAGAGGAAGAGGTGCTGCTCACACCCAGAAAGGTTCTTACATCCTTCTTATATAATGACAATTACAGGGATAATTCACAGAGAAATTAAATGTACTCACACTCGTGTCGTTCTGGTTTGCATCTCTTTTACATACAGCAACAATTCATAGTGACACAAACGCATAAAAATGTGCTTTTATGGCACTTTTTATCAGTGCTATTTTAGAATCATTGATATAATATTACAGTTTTTATTATTATTCAATATTAATACATTTTTTATTTAGTTTGTTTTAGTAATTTTGTGTTTTTGTAATTTTTTTTAAATGTCTATATTGTTTTTATTAACTTTCATTTTATTTTAGTTTAGTACTTCAAGTTAAACTAAACAAAAATGAAAACTGACATAAAATAAGTTTAAGTTAAATGACTAAAACTAAAATATAAATATAAAGAAAAGTAATAAAAATGTAAAAAAACACATATATAAATATATATATATTAGTTACTTTAGCATCACTGATGTACTATTATTGTTTTTAGTGATATTAAATATTAATATTTTTGATTAATAATGTCTATTGTTTTTAGTCATTTTTATTTTATTTTTAGTTAGCACTTCAAGTTTAACTAAACAAAAATGATAAAGCTTGCCGTGGCAACTAGCAAAAATAAAATAAGTTTACATTATTTATTATTTTATTTCAGTTAACATTTATTTTATTTCAAGTAACAAAAATGTTTTTAATGGTTTACTTTTAGCTGTCATTATAAGGGAAAAACTCTTTCTTTTCAACAGAAGAAATAAAGTCATATTTGTGAGTAAACTATTGCTTTTAGCTTTTAAAGAAGTTATTATTTCTATATGTTTTAAAAGCACAATTAACAATTAGCATAACTTCAAGGCTTCTGACAGTTTTTCTCTTCTTCAAAGAGCGTGTCATCCACAGGAAATATTTTTCTTCTGATGATGGGGATCTCGCAGACTCTCACTGTCAGCTACATGCATAAAGAAAAACAGCAAAGTTCAAAGTCTGTTGTGAGAACTGTAACTGTTATCAAGGCAAACTTTTGAACAAACACTTCTGAGCTGTGAGATTTGCTTGGACAAACAGCACACGTTTTCTTATTTTGTTTGTTTTTTTTTTTTTTTCAGGCTAGCGAGACGAATGTAGCTGATGAACTAGCACTGATTCAGTCGTACACGTATGTGGCGGCCACGACTAACATCCACCCGTATCTGTCCAGTATTGTCAACTACGCCCAGGCGGTGAAGTTCATTGGCTTTGATGAAGCCGAGGGCAAGTACAGTTTGCACTAAAAAGACAATAGCTATGTTTCCATCCAAACTGTTTGCAAAACTGGAATATCTCATAAAACATTTGTGAATATATCAGTGTTTCCATCTCATGTTCAAGAGAACAAAATGGTCACTTCCTGTGAAAATAGTGCAGAATATCATTAATGAAATGTAGGGTTGCAAAGGGGCAGAATGTTTCCGGAAACTATCCATGGGAACTAAACCTGGGGAATTTTGGAAATATTCCAATTTGGAAACTTAACAGGAATTTACGGGAATTTATGAGAATTTATGGGAATTAATTAGAAATTTTGGGAAATTTCTATATAAATTTGATATAAATTTATATAAAATGTATCATATACAAACATATATATATATATAAACATTTTGTTTGGTCATAATAACATGAAATAACATAGTTATATCTTTTTTGCATCCAGTTAATTCTAATTTAGTAAATATGTCAAATAAATATATTTTTATTTTATTGCATTTGTTATGCGTGTGTTATTTATTTCAGTGTCACATGATCCTTCAGAAATCATTCTAATATGTTGATTTGATAATCAGTTATTATCAGTGTTGGAAACAGATGCGCTGCTTAATTTTTTTGGAACCTGTGAAACTTTTTTCAGGATTCATTAATGAATAAAAAGTTAAAAAGAACAGCATTTATTCAAAATAGAAGTCTTTAGTATCACTTTTTATCAATTTAACACATCCTTGCTGAATAAAATTATTAATTTCTTTCAAATAAAAATGTTCTGTATTTTTGATCAAATGTGCAAAATTCGACTGAAATTGCATTAAATATAGTTGTTTTAACCAAGATTATGCTGCAAGATGTATTTTCCAACTACATTTAAGTTCCCTGTTATAGGCAAACCTGCAATTTTGCAAATTTCTTGTTTATTTCCATTAATTCCCGTTAATTCCCATGGAAAGTTTCCAGCCTTGAAAATTTCCGGAATTTTGCAACCCTAATGAAATGTAAGTTGCTGTGATCAGGCTCTTTTTTCCCTCTATCATAAATGAGTTTCGTCTCAATAAACGCTGTCATGCGATCTTGCATTCGGATGCTGGTATTTGGGAACACAATCATGTGAGACGCTTCTGGAGGGAATTAAACCAAATCATTCTGATGACAGACTTTGACTCGGACGTTTCAGAACCACCAAACCAACATTTGAGATGCTGCGATGTGATTGGTCCGCTGGTTAGTCCAGTTATCCAATCACAGCCTCTGCTGAGGCAAAGTCACATGAGGTTTTGAGGGATTTATTCGATAAATTTGTTTCCGTAAGTTGGGCTAAATTAGAGGTAATCAGTCGCATCAAATTTTTTGAGTTATGTTCCCAATTTTAAGTAAGCAGAACTATCAAGTTTTGAGTTTGTAGTACTCATGCATGTTAAAAAGATTTTTATTTTGTACTCATACATTTTTATTGTTCTTAACTTGAAATGTTGGAGTACACTAATTTGTACATTGAACTTAAAATTATCAGGTTATCTCAACGTAAGTATTTTGCTAGCTGTAACAAACTAATTCAAAAAATGCAAACTTACTAATTTGCATTTTTTGTTATATTAGTTAACAAAAGCAATGTAAATCTCCCCTACCATTAATCTTGCACAAACACATATATAATATAACGCTTAATTTTAGCATTTACTCTCCCTTTTGAGTGTTATGGCAAAGCATGCTGGGAAATAGAAATCCCAGCCCAATTTCAGTTAAACTTAATTTCTTCTAAATTAAAAGAAATGAGTTCATACAACTCAAAACAATGAAACTATAAAATATATCAGTTCTGTGAACTTGAAAGAAAAAGAAAGTTCTAAATACTCATAACAGTTAATTTAACTGAATTTGTTTAATTTAAGTTTGTCCGACTCAAACCGTTTAAGTATTTTGAGTGTCAGGGTTTACAGTGTGCGCATGTCTTCTTATTGGATAAAACATGTATCTGCTTCAATTCATGTTTTTTATGCACATTTTTAGAATTTATGTGCATCTTGGCATTTCCATCCAGCTGTTTTTTTTTATACAATATTCCAAAATTTGCATAAAAATATGTGGATGGAAACACATTGATATTTAGACCAGAAACATATTATACAAATGTGTTATTTTGGTATTATTTATGTACTATTATATTTTTTATTAATATTTTGAGTTGGCTTTTCACTTTTCTGAAAAGGCATTTTGTTGTTTCTTTATTTTATTTTTTTATATACAGTACCTGTCAAAAGTTTGGAAACATTAACATTTTTTTAATGTTTTTGAAAGAAGTCTCTTCTGCTCACCAAGGCTGCATTTATTTGATCAAAAACATAGTAAAAAATTGTGAAATATTATTACAATTCAAAAGAATGGTTTTCTATGTGAATATATAATAAAGTGTAATTTATTCCTGTGATCAAAGCTGAATTTTCAGCATCATTACTCCAGTCTTCAGTGTCACATGATCCTACAGAAATCATTCTAATATGATGATTAATGAAAAAGACAAATTCAAAAACATTAAAACATTTTAATGTTTCCAAACTTTTGACAGGTACTGTATATTTGTAATTATTAACATTTAGGTTGTTTCAGACAACATTTAAATTTTTCATTTAGTTTAAGTTTTTCATCTGATATTAATATTTTTCAGCTTTATTTCAAATATTGTTCAATTCATATTAAAAGAATGTTAATATTTTCAATCATACAAGCACTCGTCTGTTTCAGGACTGTTCGATCTCCTCATCTTGTCTGTATGTTCACAGAAAACAGCATTCATCACAACATGTCTTCCTTCAACGAGTCTGTCGGTTTGGGATATTTAAGGACAAACGCCATTGAATTTGTGAAGTATCCTTTCTTTCGCAGGCTGAGGCGTGTCTCCTGCACGCGTATCCGATCTATAAAACATCTACATGCCGGTTTTATGGCTCTCATTTAAAGGTCCAGAAAGTAATTGTTTTATAACAGACACTTTATCTGCTTATCAGTCACTTGTGAGTAATTTATTCTGCATTAAAGTGTCTCATGTAAGGGTTAGAGCGATACAGTGAGGATTTAGCCGGATTTAGCCGCCATGTAAAATAATACGTGTTATAATAGTGGATAATATTACACATTGGTGCACCTTTAACTTTAGTTTATATTTAGTTTTCTTTCATGAGGTTTTTGCTGTTGAAGTTGTAGTGTACTTCTCTGTTTCCAGGGGGCGCTTGAGTGCAAAGAATAAGATGGATGGTTGGAAACAGTTGCAGTTTTAATGACTTTTATTCACCTCTAGATTTTAGAGGTGAAGAACCTAGAGGTGGTAATATAGTTTCAAATTATTTATTAGTGAATTTAATTTTTATTTTAAATAATTATTTGTTTTATTACATTTCATTGTTTTAATTATTAGCAAACAAATTAATCTCATTAAAATATAAATGTCAAAATCAGGAACATTCATTGATCAGTGTGACAACTGTGTCTTTAAGTCTTGATTTTAGAGTAAAATATTTAAAATACATGCTAATATAGTTTCTCTTTTTTTGTGAATTTATTTTACATTTTCATCATTTCATTTTTTTAAAATTATTTAATTCATTTTTATTTATTACATGTATTTTATTACTTTAGTTATTTTGGTCGTTAACAAATTAAATATCAGAAATTTAGGTGAATAAAATAGAGGTATTTTATATTTCTTTTTTTATTATCTACTNAAATATCATTAAAATAATTTTTTTTTTTATTATTTTATTTTTATTTTTTATTTGTGAATTGATTTTCATTTGTTAATTTTATTTTATCACATTTTCATCATTGCATTTTTTATTAATGAATTCATTTTTATTTATTACATTTATTTCATTACATTTAATTATTTTAGTTGTTAGCTAATTAAATTTCAGAAATGTAAGATTTTCTATATTTTAGAGGTAAATAAAACAGTTAATATTAGTTTCATTTATTTTGTTTATGAATTTTATTTTTATTTATTAGCAAATTAAGCCATATCATTAAAATAGAATATCATAGTTTCTATTTTTTTACTTTTTGTGCATTTATTTTCATTTGTTAAATTTAGTAAATTTTTATCATTACATTTTTTATTAGTGAATTAATGTTTATTAAATTTATTTTATTACATTTAATTATTTTAGTTGTTAGCAAATTAAATATCAGAAATTTAGGTGAATAAAATAGAGGTAATATAGTTTTATTTTGTTCATGAATTTAAATTTTATTACATTGTTTATTACATCTATTTTTTTTTAACAAATTAAATGATATTAGTAAATAAAGTGTAGTCTTTTTATTTTATTTTTTATTTTATTATTTTTTATGTGAATTTATTTTCATTTGTTACATTTATTTTATTAATATTCATTTTTAATAAATTCATTTTTATTTATTAAATTTATTTTATTTCATTTGATTATTTTAGTTGTTAGCTAATTAAATATCAGAAATGTAAGATTTTCTATATTTTAGAGGTGAATAAAACAGAGGTAATATAGTTTCATTTATTTTGTTTATGAATTTTTTTTTGTGAATTATTACATTGAATTATTTTACTTTTTGTCTCTATTTTTTATTTAATTTTTTTT
>RJVU01069573.1:1501404-1516008 GCA_003731715.1 Anabarilius grahami
TTATTTATCTTTTTACATTTCTTTATTTAAAATTATTATTATTTATTTATTCTTTTTAAAAATCTTTATCCAGTGACCTTCAACAATTGGAAAGGTTGTGGGAAAATCCTGGACACTGATTGGTTAAAAACAGCCTGTTTAATTGTAAAGGTCCAACAGAAAGTGGAAAATGGTCATGAAATACTAAATTGACTTCATTAAAACTTTACTAACATTTAAGTGGCATAATTACACCATATAACCCACATAAAAATAGATTACAGATATTAATCAGTTGCTCGTTGTCCCTCAGTGTTTGTCTGGTTTCTTGGTTAAAGCAGCAGCAGTTGTCAGTGTTAATTATCTGTGATGTGTGATCCGCGCTGTGAGCCGCTCCGACACTGTGAAACTCCAAACATATTCATCAACACATTAATCACGGCAGTATCCATTAGCATTGTGTTTAGCGCTGTAAATGAAACACGGGACAAGAGAGACTTCATTAAACGGATCATTGCTTTAAGGTGATGCTGATAACGGCTCTCATAATGAACGTGTGATCTGACTCTCACAGGTATCTGCTGAAGCCCGATTTCATGCGCCGGCCGGATCGGATGTTCGACCCGTTCTCGGAGACGCCTGTGGACGGAGTGATCGCAGCCACCTGCAGCGTCCAGGTGTGTGTCCATCCTAACCTCGTCCGCTTCCACAGGGTCCTGCGCTCATGGAGAACCTGGAATCAGGCTTGGAAAAAGCACAGATGTTTCTTTAGTGAACACACTTGAGAGGGAATTGTTCTTTTGAGTCGGTTCTTTTCAGTGAATCGGCTAGACAGACTAGATGATTCATTAGGCAGTTTGTCTGAATATTTGTTTATTTATTTACTTTATAATCTCTTTAAATCTATTTATTTACTTTTATTTGAATCTACTTTTTACATTTGTTCATTTAAATTTATTTAAATTGGTTCTTTTTAATGAATCCGATTAAATGATTCATTAAGCCATTTGTCTGAATATTTATTTATTTACTTTATTGTCTATTTAAATCTATTTCCATTTATTTAAATCTACCTTTTAACATTTTATTTGTTTAAATTTATTTAAATTGGTCTTAATGAATCAGACAGACTAAATTATTCATTAGGCAGTTAGCCTGAATATTTATTTATTTATTTATTTATTCATTCATTCATTTATTATTTATTTACATCTATTTGAATCTACTTATTTACATTTATTTATTTATTTTAATTTATTAACATTTATTTAAATTGGTTATTTTTAATCAGACAGACTAAATGATTCATTAGGCATTTTGTCTGAATATTTATTTATTTACTTTATAACCCGTTTCAATCTTTTTTTATTTGCATTTATTTAAATCTGCTTTTTTACATTTATTTGTCTACATTTATTTAAATTTATTTAAATAGTTTTTTTTAATGAATCAGACAGACTAAATGTTTTATTAGCCAGTTTGTCTGAATATTTATTTACTTATTTATTTAAAACTATTGATTTAACTTATTTGTTTTTGTTTATTTATATATTATATTTAAAATCTTTATCCAGTAACCTTGAACAATTACAAATATATTTGTTTTAAATCAATTTACATTTATTTAAACTTATTTAAATAGATTTTAATAAATGATTAATTTGGCAGTTTTGTCTGAATATTTATTTATTTATTTTAATCTATTTAAATCTATTTATTAAAGTTTATTAATTTAAATCAGTTCTTTTTCAGTGAATCAATTTGACAGACTAATTGATTCATTAGGTAATTTGTCTGAATTTTTTTATTCATTTATTTATTTTAGTCTATTTAATTACATCTGTTTATTTACATTTATTCATTTAAATCTATTTAAATCGGTTATTTTCAATGAATCAGTTGGACTAAATGATTCATTAGTGAATTTCTCTGAATAAATATTAATTTATTCATTTAAAACCATTAAAATGTATTTCAATTTGTTTAAATCTATCTATTTACATTTGCTTATTTAAAACTATTTCTTTAAATTATTTGTTTTTTTTATTTTATTATTTTAAAAATCTTTATCCAGTAACCTCAAACAATTTAAAAGGTCGTGGAAAAATCCTGGACACTGATTGGTTAAAAAGTGTAGGAATTCTCCCTTTAAACCAAGTGAAAATAAACCCTGTTCTCTTTTAGTTGGTTAAACTTTGACATATAACGACATGTACGCTTCAGTAACACCGTAAATAAAACATGTTAATTATGTAAAGTGTTTGTCTCTCAGGTGATTTCTGGACAGTTTCTGTCGGATAAGAAGATCGGCACGTACGTGGAGGTGGACATGTACGGGCTCCCCACGGACACGATCCGTAAAGAGTTTCGCACGAAGATGGTGATGAACAACGGGCTGAATCCGGTGTACAATGGAGAAGCGTTTGTCTTCAGAAAGGTGACCTTAATCTTTGTCTTGATTATGTCACATGACGCTCTTTTTACCCTTAAGAGTCGAGGTGCTCGTTCTTAATGATTCTTAAACTGAAGCTCAGAACACCAATGACATAATGACTTCCCTTCATTATCTACAGCGTATGCGATGTGGAATAGTATAGTGAGCTTTAATTATATCTACATGAGCTAAATGGAGTAGTTACTATAGAGATCTGCTGAACGCTGCGGTCTAATTATCCTCTCTGACATGCTGTTTTATGATTAAACACAACAGGAGAGTTTCTGAAGGATCTTTACATACAAACCACAGACTTACAAGTCTTCTAAAGCCATACAATAGTTGGATGTGAGACACAGAGCCATTAGGCGTGATCCATAAATCACCCACAGGACACAGGCCTTCACACTCAGATTACTGAAACATTTATTTTCATGTAATTTATTAATATTAGTTGTGGTAATAGTAGTAGTCGTAGTTGTTTATTTTATTTAATTATTTAAAAAATCTTTTATTATTATTTTAAAATTTGTCCTCTAAGGTTTTGGCAATTGTTTATAGTTTGTGTTAATTTTTTAAATTTTTTTTTATATGCATAAATATGCACGTGTTACTTTGCTTATAACAAATTTGAATAAAAAGATCACAAAAAGATCACAATAAACAGTCGTAACAATAAAACTGGTTGCGTAACAACCAGTGCATTTTTGTTGCATCAGATGTGCTGTATTTAAATCTAAATGTGATTAAAGATTTCATATTTTCACAGAAAAATTCTTTAAAAAAATCTTCTTTGTGTTCCCCTGAAAAAAATATGAGGGCGGATAAATAATGAATAAAGCAAATCTAAATGTAAAAAGCACACACCAAAATGTTGAGAAGCAAGTTATGAAAAAAAATTACCAAAAAAGGAAGTATACTTTCTCAACTCAAAATCTCAGGCTTATTTATTTAAAACTAAGAATATGTATATATATATATTTGAGTACTTGGGCTGCACGATTTATCTCGATTAATCGTGTCCAAAATAAAAGTCTGTGTTTACGTAATATATGTGTTCTGTGTATAATTATTATGTATATATAAATACACACACATGCATGTATATATACATAATAATTATACACAGAACACATATATTACGTAAACACAGACTTTTATTTCGGATTAATCACGATTAATCGTTGTGCAGCCCTAATTAGTGCTTTCAATCAATAAAAAAAAAAAATAGTTAATCACACTTTTTTGTTAATTAATTGCATTTAAAAATATTGGAGTTTTTAATATTTTATATTGCAATAATTTCAGTTACTCTCCAAATTAATGTAGAAACAACTTAAAGGCGCAATATGTAGTTTTTCGTCATTAGAGGTCGCTTATTCAAAACAAAGGCGTAGCTTGATGATGACGAGTTTGAGCACAGAATCATGGGAGGTGTCGTCTTCACTTCATAGCCGGTGGAAAAGAATCAGGACTCGAGCAGAAATCATGTTCATGGATGAGATTATTAATGTTACTGTAGTATGAAGCAGAGCAGGAGCGAATGATGTTGGAGTGGAACGAGGCCGCTGGAGCGATTGCTAATGAGAGACGAATGCGACACATGACTCGAGAGCAGCGGGACTTTTATTATTCCACAGTTGCCGTTTCCGCATCTTCCAGTCAATTGATGTGGGGTAATGCAGCACTGTTTATCATATTAGATACATTTAAATGTTGAAAGTTGTTATAGTGCTTCTCTGTGCGTTCGCTCTGCGGCTGCTGTGAGACACTTGAACCCCTGGAAATCGAGGGTAACGTGGGTATGATGTCATTGATAGACGACGCACAGGCACGCTCCATGTCCTGGTTAAAATTGCTTATTTCTCTGGATTTAAACATTCTTGGAAACATTTGGGTTAGTACACAAGTCAACAAAATATATAACACTGTTCTAGTGGTTTTGGGATATTTTAATCCAAAAATCTTACATATTGTGCCTTAAAAGACAGTATATTTTAAGTATTTGTTTAAAGGCATCTTTTTTATGAATGAAGGCCATTATCACTGATACTAATACTGCTACTGAATTTTTTAAACATTAATTATAGACATTCAACATTACAGTATAACTGAAAGCTATCAATTTCAACATTTATTAGTCTTTAAAAAAAAAAAACTTTTAATTTAAGTGAACTTTAAACAATCTTCACATAAACCCATTATAATAAATGTCATATTTGCCTGTGACCGAATACAGAATATACAGAAAGTGAATAAAGTTATCCAACACCTTACAGTCTTTACTGCATAAATTATAAATTAAATATAGATTAATCCTTATTAAAGCTACAAATTACCTTTATTCTTTGATTAACATTAATGACAGACATCACAGCGACTGGTTTATTAGGCTGCTACCACTTTAAGAGCTGCCGCTGCCGAACATGACGCGGATCTGATGCTCATCTCATTTTCTCACAACTCTTTAAAGGGTTTGTTCACCCAAAAATGAAAATAATGTCATTAATTACTCACCCTCATGCCGTTCCACACCCGTAAGACCTTCGTTCATCTTCAGAACACAAATTAAGATATTGTTGATGAAATCCGATGGCTCCGTGAGGCCTGCATATCCAGCAATGACATTTCCTCTCTCAAGATCCATAAATGTACTAAAAACATATTTAAATCAGTTCATGTGAGTACAGTTGTTCAATATTAATATTATAAAGCAACGAGAATATTTTTGGTGTGGCAAAAAAACAAAATAACGACTTATTTAGTGATGGCCGATTTCAAAACACTGCTTCAGGAAGCTTCGGAGCATAATGAATCAGCGTGTCGAATCAGCGGTTCGGAGCACCAAAGTCACGTGATTTCAGCAGTTTGGCGGTTTGACACGCGATCCGAATCATGACGCTCCAAAGCTTCATGAACCCTCACTAACCCTATAAGTTCATTTAAGATGTTATTTAACTCATTTAAGACTACTCTTATTGGGATACTCGACAAAATGGGCATTTTGGCATAATTCTGTGTTATTGTACTGGCGTGCGTCTTTCTGTGCACATGAGTCGTGTGTGTCACATGACACGACATTCACAGACAGCGCGTTTTCGTTTGTCTTGTGGTGCTTGAATGGTTTAAAAGCATTTACGTGAATAAGAGCGTGATCATATAATGTAATGCTAGGAAAATTATGACGGAAAAAACAGATGCTGCGTTAATTGCGTTAAATATTTTTAAGGTGTTAAACTGGAAAATTAATTGCATGTGTTAACATGCTAATTTTGGCATTTATTTATATTATTGAATCTTTTTTTTTTGGGTGAAGCTGTTATTTCCGTTTTTAAGTTTCTAGGTCACATCTCTCTTGTCTCTTGTTTTGCTTTTTAAACTTTCCTCTTAGTCAAAAACACAAGCAGAGTAAATAAACACTCAAACGCCTCGATCCCACAGGTGATCCTCCCGGACCTCGCCGTGCTCCGGGTGGCCGTGTACGATGACAACAATAAGCTGATTGGACAACGGATTCTCCCGCTGGACGGACTGCAGTCTGGTTACAGGCACATCTCCCTACGAAATGAGTACAACAAACCTCTGTCCCTGGCCACCGTCTTCTGCAACATCATCCTCAAAACATACGTACCCGACGGCTTCGGAGGTTAGGAGACTGGAACATGTTGAAAGCAAGTTCACTGAGTTTCATCACAAGTCTTTACGCTGTGAGATCTTTTCGTTTCAGCTATTGTAGATGCCCTGTCTGATCCCAAAAAGTTCTTATCCATCTGTGAGAAACGAACAGACCAAATGAGAGCCATGGGCATTGAGACGGTGAGCATCTGTATCATTAATGCACACAACCTTGAGAGGTCTCCATCAGCTCGTTCATTTACTTTAATGAGTTCTTCATGTACTCGCAGAACTGTACGAATTGACTGCTATCATTAAACTTTCAGCAAGAAAGTAATTCAATAGCACTAAGAAGCACTTTTCTGATGCGATTTTTCAGGCATCGCTGCAGCTCAGGTTTTTCTCGCTTGTGCATTTATTTGACTCACATGTTGGCTGCTTAATTTTACATGCACAAATGTTTTGACAGTAGTATAACTTCTGATCCACTCATTTATTTTCCCTCTCTGCTGTGAAGGAGAATGATGGTGTTTAATGAATTCTGGTTGTTTATTCAGTCAGATATTGCTGATGTGCCGAATGACAGCTGGATGAGGAATAAGAAACGGAGGGTGAATCCGGCCGCGATGACGCCGCAGAAGGACTCGGAGAGATCGAGAGCAGCACTGGGACAAAATATGGTCACCTGTTCCAAAGAGGGTAACTATAAGAGTAAAAACAGTGTAGAGATCTGCATGGGCAGAAACACAGGCCGCTCTGACCCTGTGTAGGAGAAGAAAAAAACACACAAATGAGTCAGTATTATACAGTGAGAGTATGTGAATGTGGGGAGCACATCAGATCATTTCGATTTAATAATTTTGATATAACAAATATATATAAATTATTTTGTTATAATAATGTATCTAAGGCAATGACGTTCAGATATTAAGTGTGGCATATATGCACAAATACTTTTTGATGCCACTATATATTTACATTTACATTTATTAATTTAGCAAACACTTTAATTTATAGCAATTTGTAAATGAGGAATACAACAAGCAGCAATTATTTATGTATATTGCAAAATTTTTCAAATTTACCTTGATCTTTTGACATACGCTCACCTAAAGGATTATTAGGAACACCATACTAATACTGTGTTTGACCCACTTTCGCCTTCAGAACTGCCTTAATTCTACGTGGCATTGATTCAACAAGGTGCTGAAAGCATTCTTTACAAATGTTGGCCCATATTGATAGGATAGCATCTTGCAGTTGATGGAGATTTGTGGGATGCACATCCAGGGCACGAAGCTCCCGTTCCACCACATCCCAAAGATGCTCTATTGGGTTGAGATCTGGTGACTGTGGGGGCCATTTTAGTACAGTGAACTCATTGTCATGTTCAAGAAACCAATTTGAAATGATTCGAGCTTTGTGACATGGTGCATTATCCTGCTGGAAGTAGCCATCAGAGGATGGGTACATGGTGGTCATAAAGGGATGGACATGGTCAGAAACAATGCTCAGGTAGGCCGTGGCATTTAAACGATGCCCAATTGGCACTAAGGGGCCTAAAGTGTGCCAAGAAAACATCCCCCACACCATTACACCACCACCACCAGCCTGCACAGTGGTAACAAGGCATGATGGATCCATGTTCTCATTCTGTTTACGCCAAATTCTGACTCTACCATCTGAATGTCTCAACAGAAATCGAGACTCATCAGACCAGGCAACATTTTTCCAGTCTTCAACTGTCCAATTTTGGTGAGCTCGTGCAAATTGTAGCCTCTTTTTCCTATTTGTAGTGGAGATGAGTGGTACCCGGTGGGGTCTTCTGCTGTTGTAGCCCATCCGCCTCAAGGTTGTGCGTGTTGTGGCTTCACAAATGCTTTGCTGCATACCTCGGTTGTAACGAGTGGTTATTTCAGTCAAAGTTGCTCTTCTATCAGCTTGAATCAGTCGGCCCATTCTCCTCTGACCTCTAGCATCAACAAGGCATTTTCGCCCACAGGACTGCCGCATACTGGATGTTTTTCCCTTTTCACACCATTCTTTGTAAACCCTAGAAATGGTTGTGCGTGAAAATCCCAGTAACTGAGCAGATTGTGAAATACTCAGACCGGCCCGTCTGGCACCAACAACCATGCCACGCTCAAAATTGCTTAAATCACCTTTCTTTCCCATTCTGACATTCAGTTTGGAGTTCAGGAGATTGTCTTGACCAGGACCACACCCCTAAATGCATTGAAGCAACTGCCATGTGATTGGTTGATTAGATAATTGCATTAATGAGAAATTGAACAGGTGTTCCTAATAATCCTTTAGGTGAGTGTATACGTCCTCCTCATTACATAAAAATGTATTTAATCAAGCTCTTAAAACAGCTTGTTTTGATATTGTGGGATCTGTGACAAATATATATATTTTCATATGACTGCCTCCAGAGCAAGACATTGACGAATAGCTATACATCATCCCCCATAGGCCCCGCCCACTGGCGCGCAGTCGCTTAAAGGGTTAGTTTACCCAAAAATGAAATTTCTGTCATTAATTACTCACCCTCATTTCGTTCCAAACCCATAAGACTTTTGTTCATCTTCGGAACACAAATGAAGATATTTTTGATGAAATCTGAGAGCTTTCTGACCCTCCATAGACAGCTACACAACTGTAACTTTGACGCTCAAAATGTTCATAAAGAGATTGTGTGTTTGAGCTTCCAGAAGAGGTTTGTTCTCAAGCGTCATTCAGGTTTGGATGAGCTGCTGTTTGTTCGCTGATCAATGTTTATATACGAGTAAAATTCTCCTTATTTAAATTTTGTTAATTCTGAACAAATTAAGTTACATATTGTACCTTTAAAGGTGCAATAGATGATTTTTGTCATACTGGTTGAATTTCTCCTCATATCCTGATAGCAATCACTATTTTAAACGGTCTAAATCTATTTTTTATAAATATATATCATCTGTGGATGGTGTAGGACCATAAAATGTTCATCCATTTATTATATTCGGTCCGAATGAAATAATACGATGTCCTACCTGCCTGTCAACGTGTGTTTTTACATACCCTCGCACACCCTGTTCACGTAGACATCATACATCAGCGTGTTTCATGCTATGCAGAGTTTATACAGACAAACAAACAAACAGCAGCCACCTTTTACACTATACATATATATTTGTGTTTTTATTGAACCTCAAGGAACATATTAAAATGAAAAAATCCATGTGATGACCCCTTTAATCTACATACATTTCAAATAATTTGCTTGTAGACTGTGTGTGTGTGTGTGTGTTTTTTTCCTGTCTTGTTGCTTGTCAGATTGAGATATGGCTCCAGTGAGATCTTTGGTAAAGCTCAGGCAGATTAAAGACTTTGACACTGACATCAAAAAGCAATCCAAGACTGTCCTACAGCGATTTCTGAAATGCCCAAAAGCAAAATTGTGGCAAAAATCATACATTATGTATCCGTCTTAAAATATTGCACAAAACACACATCTCACAATCAGAGTTGTA
This sequence comes from Anabarilius grahami, assembly GCA_003731715.1. NCBI lineage: Eukaryota > Metazoa > Chordata > Actinopteri > Cypriniformes > Xenocyprididae > Anabarilius > Anabarilius grahami. The sequence goes on from RJVU01069573.1 coordinate 1,510,948, forward strand.
TTAACATAATGTTGTTTTGTGAACCTCTAGATACATCAGTGCTCACACCTCAACTGACCATTGATGACTTAAAGCAAACGAAGGTAACAACCTAACAGAATAAACATAAAAATAAACAGAATAAAGCATTTGATTTGCATTGCTGAAATGTGAAATATGAAAAGTGCTGCATTCATGTTTTTACAAACTTTCCTCAGACCTACTTGAAACTAGTCAAGAAGCAGCAGAAGGATGTGAACGCTTTGAAGAAGAAGCAGGCGAAGGTGATCGAAGGCTTTTGTTTACTTGAGTTCATTGAATTGATTATGAACAGTTTGCCGGAGTGTCACAGACACTGAAGCCTGTAGGGCAGGAGAACTGACAGCGCGGATACAAAGACAGAAGAGAAAACAATCCTGCTTCCTATTTCAGGCACACGCAGCACTGCAGAGTTCCCACTGCGCTCAAGTGGACAGGATTGTTGCTCAACATGATAAAGAGAAACAAGCGCTGGAGAAGCAACTCGAAAAAAGCTGCAAGAAAGTGAGGTGAATGTATTATTATTTGATTACACTCAGACTCAAACTGAATGTAGTCGGGTTGCCAAGTGGTTGATTATTCAACATCAAAGTTTCAGGTTTTCAATTTATACATTGTTTATTCAGGCACATTTATGAATGTAATTTTCTTCATGATGTTTGTGGTCTTAAAGTGTCTGAATCAGCTAGTGTTTTTGTGATTTTCAGTGGATGCATAAAGTCAGTTCTGCTGAAATTCACACAGGTGTTGAGAATCACATTGATCTACTAACCACAAACAAACACAATGCTGACTGGCTTCACTGAAACTATTTCTAGTCACTTTCTAATTAAAACCTGTCAAATCAGTTTATCTAATGCAATGACATTCAGACATGAATTAGTGTCGAAATACTCTCCAATTAGTTGGATGGATGGATTGGATGGATGGATGGATGGATGGATAGATGGACGGACGGACGGACGGATGGATGTATGTTTGGATGGATGGATGTTTGGATGGATGGATGTTTGGATGGATGGATGTTTGGATGGATGGATGGATGGATGGATGGATGGACGGATGGATGGATGGATGGACGGACGGACGGATGGATGGATGTTTGGATGGATGGATGGAGGGACGGATGGATGGATGGATGGACGGATGTTTGGATGGACGGATGGATGAACGGACGGACGGACGGACGGACGGACGGACGGATGGATGGATGGATGGATGGGTGTGTGGATTGGTGGATGGATGGTTGGTTGGTTGGATGGTTTGATGGATGGATGGATCGGTGGATGGATGGATAAATCATATACTGATTCAGTGTCCTCTCTGCTAGCTTGTTTAGAGGACATTAAGGTTTGGATGGACAATAATTTCCTTCAACTAAATCAGAAAAAGACAGAAGTTATGATGTTTGGCCCTTCATACCTTCTAAATAATCTAGGTTGGTTGGTTGGATGATGGATGGATGGATGGATGAATGTGAGAGTTCGTTTTAAAAAGTAAATGAAGGTGAAATTTAATTTCAAGTTCACTTTAAATGATTATGCAGTGATTCTTTTTTTTAAAGTACAACTCGTCAGTCTCTCAATTAGTTAGAGATTAAAATTACATACTATATGGCAATATTTATACAAAAATTTGAAGAATATCCTTTAAAATAGTTGCATCTCAATCATTGTAGATCTACATGCTATGAACCTTGTAAAACAAAGCCAGAACATTGTGAAGCATAACACGCTCTCATTNATGGACGGATGGATGGATGGATGGATGTTTGGATGGATGGATGGACGGACGGATGGATGGATGGATGGACGGATGTTTGGATGGACGGATGGATGAACGGACGGACGGATGGAAGGATGGATGGGTGTGTGGATTGGTGGATGGATGGTTGGTTGGTTGGATGGTTTGATGGATGGATGGATCGGTGGATGGATGGATAAGTCATATACTGATTCAGTGTCCTCTCTGCCTCCTTGTTTAGAGGACATTAAGGTTTGGATGGACAATAATTTCCTTCAACTAAATCAGAAAAAGACAGAAGTTATGATGTTTGGCCCTTCATACCTTCTAAATAATCTAGGTTGGTTGGTTGGATGATGGATGGATGGATGGATGGATGTGAGAGTTCGTTTTAAAAAGTAAATGAAGGTGAAATTTAATTTCAAGTTCACTTTAAATGATTATGCAGTGATTCTTTTTTTAAAGTACAACTCGTCAGTCTCTCAATTAGTTAGAGATTAAAATTACATACTATATGGCAATATTTATACAAAAATTTGAAGAATATCCTTTAAAATAGTTGCATCTCGATCATTGTAGATCTACATGCTATGAACCTTGTAAAACAAAGCCAGAACATTGTGAAGCATAACACGCTCTCATTATTTGTTCATCCTCAGTGAAAGTTACAGCCTTGAAATGAGCAGAGACATCGAAAGTCAAATTAAGACTGTAACAACAAATCACAAATCTAAGGTATCAAGTTGAATTTCATTTGTTTCATTCAATTTCCAGCTTCTTGTTTTGGCAATTTGAATATTAAAACAAAGTTTTGTTTTGTCCCTGTACGGCAGGTGAAGGACGTGGTTGCGGCTCACGCGTCAGAATGGGCTGAGATGATCAAATGCCAATCGGCAGAGGAACAGATTGTGAGGGAGCAGCACGTGATCCAGCAGTGTGAGCAGCTCCGAAAGCTGATGCTCATGGAGCAGGAGCAGCAAACACATCATCTCACGCTCGTCCATGAGAGGTGAGAGAGAGCTCTGTTCTGAAGAAACCACCAAACTTTGAATTCGACTGAATGTAGATGAAAGCTAGTATAGTGTCCGTGAAGTCTGTTCCCCTTTTCATCACTGGCCTCAGGACAATGACCTGTATCGCTGGAGAATTTGGATCTCTCTACAAAGATTTTCATGTCTTTAAAGCTTTCTGCTTTAATGAATCACTCCGTTTCTGATGTGTTGGGAAATTTTGTGGCGTGCAGCTAATTTAGTCAACATGAAAAGTGACTCTATTTTCTATTTATATTTAAAGCTGCTGTCCGCAACTTTTTTTGTTCAAAATTGACAAAAATGATATAATGAGAATGTACAACATGAATTCATTTTCCAAATCGTGTTTTTGTCTTAACCTGAATCATCATGGTACGCTTATAATAAGTGTTTATATTCGGACTATTTAAGACCGGACTGGAAGGACCCGCCGCAGAGTATCACACTAACTGCGTGACTCGCCATAGACATACACAGAGAAAAGTAGCTCCAGCTATAATGTTCTTCCGCAAGACACGTGCAGTTCTGTTTATTAACCTCTAGAGGGCCAAAAATTGCAGACTGCAGCTTAAATTATATATTTTTTTTTATATATTTACCAAAATAAGTATTTTTTATATTTACAATGTATTTTGCTTTATATAATATATTGATTTATATAATAATAATAATAATAATAGACATACATAATAGTTGTCGTCTTTAAATTTTTAAATCATGTCTTAAAACTAATTTTTTTTTAGATTAGCTTATTCTGAGTGATATAGTTTTGTGTGTTATTGTGTATTGTTTTTCTTACTTTCTTTCATTTTTATTTATTGTTTATGTATCTTATTATTTGTAAGCTGTCTTTGAGAGTCTTGAAAGGCACCCATAAACAAAATGAATTATTATTACAGTATTATTAAAATATAATTTAACTAGGCACTATATGCGCTATTACACACACACACACAAATGGTATAGAAACTGTTTTCACTTAAAAATTGCTGGTAAATTTCACAAATAATACAATCTGCAAGTAACATTGAATTAAATGTGCTATTTTGAAGCAGAAAGCCTAAAATAGTATGATCGTGTGTAAACATTTTCCAATAATCTTTTTGAAAAAAAAAAAACCATATATATGCTACCAGTCAAAAGTTTGAACAGTAAGATTTTTTTAATGTTTTGAAAGAAGTGTCACGTAAGGCACAGAGACAAGAAGGTAAGATCCATATGTAGCTTTAATGGGGTAATCCAAAACGTAATCCAGAACAGGCAAGGGTCAAAGTCCACAAAACGGTCCATACAAAAACAAGGGAAAACAAACAAATGAAACCTCAATAACAAAAGCAGAAACAAACAGGGTATAAATAGACAGACACAAATGATCAAACACAAAACAGCTGAATGCAATGACGGGATAATGAGTCCGGGAAGTGGTTTATGGGAAATGAAGTCCAAAAGTGGTGAAGCAATAGTCCGGGTTGGAGTGCCCTCTAGTGGCTAACTAGGGCACTCCAACTTGTGATCATGACAGTACCCCCTCCCTACGGAGCAGATCCCAGACACTCCAACCAAACAAAATATTAAAAAAAAAAAACTCAGGAGGGAGGTGGACTGGAGGAGGGATGGTGGGCCAGGTCCAGAGCCCCTGACTGAAGGCCAGGGGGGAGCCGGAGGAACAGACCAGGCGGGTGCCAGCAGGTCTGGAGTCCTGGCTGATTGCCAGGGTGGCGCTGGAGGAACTGACCAGGCGGGTTCCAGCAGGTCTGGAGTCCGGGCTTAATGCCAGAGGAACTGACCAGGAGGGCTTCAGCAGATCAGATGGCCTGGGCAGCGGCAGCAGGGCGGACGGCCTGGGTGGCGGCGGCAGGGCAGACGGCCTGGGCAGCGGCGGCAGGACAAGGCGCTTAGGTGGCGCCGGCAGGGCAAGGCGCTTGGGAAGCCAAAGAACGACCTCTGGGGTGGTCTCCGGGCCTACAGCGGGCTCTGGGAAGGCCTCCGGGCCTTGAGGGATGGAGGAAGCCTTTTTCCTCTTCTTCCTCCTCTTACGTGGGTGAGGCGGTGGCTCTGTGCCTACCTCCTCTGTAGGCACTGTAGTGGGCTCTGGAGCGGCCTCCCTGGCTGGAGCGGCCTCCCTGGCTGGAGCGGGCTCTGGAGCGGCCTCCCTGGCTGGAGCGGCCTCCCTGGCTGGAGCGGACTCACTGGCTGAAGCGAACTCACTGGCTGGAGCGGGCTCTGGAACGGGCTCACGGGCTGGAGCGGGCTCTGGAACGGCCTCCGT
>RJVU01069573.1:1516100-1540198 GCA_003731715.1 Anabarilius grahami
CTCCCTGGCTGGAGTGGACTCCCTGGCTGGAGCGGACTCACTGGCTGGAGCGGACTCACTGGCTGGAGCGGACTCACTGGCTGGAGCGGGCTCTGGAACGGACTCACGGGCTGGTGCGGGCTCTGGCTGAGCAGGTGTTGCCCAATGGCTTCTATGGGAGAGATAATTGACAAAGCCCCAAAAATCCAGGATTTGAAGCCCCTCCAACTCCCATTGAGGCAGAGGGTTAAAAATTATTAAAAATCTCATTTAGAGCAGCCTCATTATAATTTAGCCCCACCGCCATCGTCCAAAAGGTCTGGGCGAAACGTCCTACCTCCCATCCCTCTAGGCATAGAGCCATCAACGCCCGAAGTCGAGCCGTTCGCTCCCTCATTGTAACTGGAGGAAGGATCCGGAAACCCATACTGCTGGACATTTGCATGATTGAGGTTTCGGTCACGTAAGGCACAGAGACGAGAAGGTAAGATCCAAGCGAAGCTTTTAATAGGACAATCCAAAATCGTATTCCAGAAACAGGCAAGGGTCAAACTCCACTGAACAGTCCACATTAAACAGAAAAACAGGAATACAAAGTGCACGTAACACACATTAACAATCCACAAACAAAGGCAGAAACAACTCAGTATAAATAGACAGACACTAATGACAAAACTCAAGACAGCTGGTGCAACGAAGGGATAATGAGTCCGGGAAGTGGGTTATGGGAAATGAAGTCCAAAAGTGTGGTGAGGAACAATCCGGGTTGGAGTGCCCTCTGGTGGCTAAATAGGGCACTCCAACTGGTGATCATGACAAGAAGTCTCTTCTGCTCACCAAGGCTTCATTTATTTGATCCAAAATACAGTAAGACAATAAATATTATATTCTTTTACAATTTAAAATAACTGTTTTCTATGTGAATATATAGTAAAGTTTAATTTATTCTTGTTTTCAAAACTGATAATAATAATAAATGTTTGTTGAGCAGAAGAGACTTCTTTAAAAAAGCGTTAAAAAATCGTACCATTCAAAAACTTTTGACCGGTAGTGTATATATTTATTAATATATTTAAATTATATAAGTTGTAAACAAAAAGATTATATTAGGATATTATTTGATACTAATTAAGTCAGTGTCATTATTTTCTGGGCAAACTTGCCTCCTTTCAATGCAAACAGTGCATTCTGTGTTCACAAAGGACATCACTGTGTGCCTGCTAATTGCAATTAACGTCTGTGTACAGTTTCTATTGATCGTGTCAGCAGTAATTCATTAAATGATGGATATAACCGGGCATATATCCAAGTGTGAAGTCAAGCATTTGCAATCCCGGTAATGTCTTTGCTGCATCCTACACAAACGGCCGCTCAGATCTGGCCCGTGCGCCGGGGAATTGCTCCATGCCAATTGTGAGCAGCACTAATTTTGTGGGCGTGTTTGAGGCATTACCTGATTTGCATAATTCCTTTAGTGAATCGGGTGCTGAAACAATGCAGTCTGTGCTTGCTAAACAGCGCTATCAGCAGGTGCAATTCATTCTTACTGAATTCTCCCTTGTGTGTGTTTCTTATGGGCTTTTGTTCCATATGACGTGTGTGTGTGTGTGTGTGTATCTTTTCTTGCAGCTGCTGTTTTGTTCTCTGTGTTCTTATTGTATATTTTACATTAACTCCACAGAGTTATCAAGCGTTTATTATTATAATTGCGCTTTAAACAGCAAATACTTTTGTTGCACAGTGCAAACAAGATATTATCACACCATTTTATATCCTTTTATATTGCAATAAGTCTCACAAATTAGTTATTTTTGCTGGAAATAAAATAAAAATAGTTTATATATTTAATAACCATGTGATTCATAACAAAATACTTAAACAGTCAACGTGCAAAACTTGTATGGGACACTTAAAAAAAAAAAATCTCTACTGTTGCACAGCGTATAAATACATCTCTACTTTTAACATCATAGAGCAAACCAATGTTTGTCATAAAAACCAATTGAATTATTTTTCTCCTCCTCTTACAGACAGAGTAAAGAGCTGCGAACCAACCAAGCAAAGACCTCGATGGAGAGCAGCAAAGCCATCAGTCAAGACAAAAGCATAAAGAACAAGGCTGAGAGGGAACGGTAATAATAACTGCTTAGCAGCAATTCCCTTTAAAGCTCATACGAGCAGCATTACGTCGTTTCTTTGTGCTTTGCTTGTATTCTGAGAAATTGCTATTACAGTGTAATGACCAAACAGAACCATCTTGAGCAATTTCATCCATATAATTTGTTCTTTTTTAGGGGAAAACACCATCTAGAACTATTATTCTGTTCTTCTCTGATTGCATGGATGATGCTCAGTTCAGTGCACTAGTTTCTACCATTTAACATTTTGTTAAAACTTTCTAAGACTTTCTTGTTATTTTGCCCAAATTTGACCATACAGTAAGTAGCCTACGTCATTCAGGAAAATAAACCCCATCTACACAATGCTTCGATATATTGAGATTAAACTTTTATTGGAACTATCCCGAAAGGTGTTGGTCAAAACCTCAAAATAACAATTGGAGGATACTGATTTTTAAACCCTACATGCTTTTGCATCATTTTGAACCCCTTCATTGACAGTTTTCTCTATAAATCTTCAGACCAAACTTCACAAATGTGATTTTCATAATATTTTGACTTGAACACACCAATAAATTGAGAACGTCAAAGAGGGTGTGTTTTGGGCAGTGTTAAGTTTGACAGCAAATTTTGATTTGGTATTAGTCATAGTCTTTTGCCATTTAGTTTTAGTCATCTGAATTGTTTTAGTTTTAGTCTAGTTTTAGTTGACGAATTTAGGCGACGAAATCTGTAATGCATTAATTAAGCATTTCTAAAATTCCCAAACCCATTATACAGGCTACTCCTGGAGAAAACATCTATTAACCTGTTAATATGAATGATATTACAATTTAAACATGCAATAATGACACGTAACTGCTGTGACATATAATACATTATCTTAAAATGAAATAAAACCACTTCTCCTGAAGAAGAACATATGGGCCTGGTTTCACAGACAGGGCTTAGCCTAGGCCTTAGTTCAATTAGGATAGTTTAGGAGCTTTTATAAACGTACCTTAGGGAAAAACATTACTGGGTGTGCATCTTGAGACAAAACAATGGCACTGACATATTTTAAGATATGTCAGTGCAAGTTACTTTCAGTTTAAACAGCTCAAACATGCATTTTAGTCTTGGACTAGCTTAAGCCTTGTCTGTGGTACCAGGGGATGGTCTTCTTTTCAATGAATGATATGTGCAGTCTTTATAACAACTTGCATACAACATTATTCTTTCAAGAAGACATATTTATTTGTATGAATTAGATATAATTAATCCTTATTAAAGCTATTAAAGAGTAGTGAATGCCTTTCTCTTTGGTTTTTGTTGTTTGATTAATCTTAAGGGCACGGACGGCAGCAGGATTATTAGGCTGCTGTCACTTTAAGACCGAATGCTGGAATCCAATAAACTGATGCACATCCAATATTCTCATTTGTCCATTCAGATGTGAAATTCAGTACTCGAGCGCGGCTGCGTGCTTCTGGTGTGTGTGCACAGAAAACCACACCAAATAGAGCTCTCTTTTGTGTCGTCACGCTTTTTCAGATTTATGTCTGCTCTTCTCTTTCTGACAGATTTTTTTAACGTTTTATGAGCCATGCAACAAGTGTATGCCAACTTATGTCTTATGTTACAGTTCAAATCTACAACACAGGACATGACTGGATCTCTTCCCATATCGTCCCTCCCTAACGCTGCATTCACACGGGGCGCCGGCGTTAACACTTCTCATTTACTTTTAATGGGTGACGTCATGCGTTGCCGAACTGAATTGTGGGTTCCGTCGCTTCACTCACGTTGCAAGCGGCAGAAGTTGAAGATTTCTCAACTTTTCAAGCGCCAACGCAGGCGTCATCCAATCAGATCGCCCTATGCAAATACCCTAGATCTGTCGCTAGCCAATAGCGCTCATGCAACACCGGGAAGTAATGTGATTGGCTGTTATCACTATAACGGTCGCGTCAACACAAGCTTCAGACACGCCCTCCATCAAGCGTTGGCGCTGACGCCCCGTGTGAATGCAGCGTAACATTTCAATCATTTTTATTCGTTGAAGAAAATGTCAATAGATTTTCATCATAGTTTTTGTCATTCAAAAACTTTTGTCTCGTTTTCGTCTGTGAAAAATGTTACAAATTATTCGTCAACGAAATTAACTCTGTCTTTTGGGAACGCTTTGGTATATTGTAGTGAAACTTGAAAATTATCATTGTCATCATCCACTTAGGGCATGCACAAAATTTTAAGCCAGTGCCACCTACTGGTCAAAAGTTATAAGCAATAATCTACTTTTAGCCTTTAAAAATTACCCATGACTCCACTGACGGGTGGTGTTTCTGCAGGAGAGTTCGAGAGCTCAACAGCACGAACACAAGGAAGTTTCTTACAGAAAGAAAGAGGGTAAGGATTCTAATCTTGTTTCAGATGTGTGTTTTGTTTTTTTCAAATGCATGTTTCTAATTATGCAAATGAACATGGGCGTTGATTGACAGCTCGCCATGAAACAGTCCAAAGAGAGCGAGCAACTCCAGGCAGCTCAGCGTGAACAGCTGGAGAGGCTGGAGAAACACAACGAGGAGGTATTTCACCGCCAGTACCTCAATGTTTGGGTCATTCCTGCTGTGCAGTAACATTTGAACTCTGTAATCTCTACATAATGAATGTGCTTCTGTAATTAAGGGTGTATTTTTATATAAAGGTGTAACAGACGTTCAGAATCGCTCAGACTTCTTTCGTATTTTTAATTTATTGACATGATGATTTGATCAAACAGGAGGCAAGAGGCAAGAAAAAGGAAGCATTAGGAATATTTCTAAATTAATTACATCCTAATAAATTGCTAATATGGTTTCATTCTTAAAATATTGGCTGGATTTTTTTAAAGATATATGATGGTGTGGCATGAAAATATAATGCATGGCAGGAATGACCCGTTTGATGATGCATGAAACTGTCATGTGGATATAATCATCACTCACCATGAATTTTATTTTGCTCTTCCATTTAGCTGTTGAACTCGTGCTATGCAAAATCACAATGCCAAGGTAGGACTTTCCACTCACAAATCAATTTTACAACGCCTCCCCTTTCCCATGATTCTTTCATTTCTCCCCGTATGGATGTCCAGTCCATCATTTCTGTGAATTATCGCTCCTCCTCCACACGTTCACAGACTACTGAGCAGACAGACGCGGTGTGAGGAAGTCGAGTCGTTCCTCATGGGTTCTCTGTTTGTTCTGCTTGCAATCATCTGGAGATGTCAGTGCGTGTACATACTATAAACAACTGTGTAAAAAATAGATTGAATACTGAATTTTGTATCACAAAAGTGAAACTTCTCTCCGTCATGCCTTCTAAACCCCTTTGACTTTCTTTGTTCTGAGAGTTCACTCAGTTCTGTCAAGATCCAAAAGGACAAAATAACCTAAAATTTCTCCTTTTAGGTTTTACTGAAGAAAGTCCTACAGGTTTGAAGCAAAAAATGCTTTTGTTACTTAGTATTTTTGTCTTGTTTCCAGTCCAAATATCTAAAATTCTTAAATCCAGATGCTTTTACTAGATAAGTAAAGAAATATAAATAAGAAATATATCTTGTTTAGTGGGGAAAAAAGGGTTTTTCCTTAAAACAAGAAAAATTTAATATTATAATTTTTCTTATCCCATTGGCAGATAATTTTGCTTGTCATTTTACTTATCTAGTAAAAGCATCTGGATTTAAGAATTTTTAGACTGGAAACGAGACAAAAATACTGTATAAGAAAAGCATTTTTTTCCAGGGAAATGGTGGAATTTGAATTTTTGCACACTGCACTTTTGTCTTGTTTTTCCAGTAGAAATATCAAAACAATCTTAAATCAAGATGCGTTTACTTGAGAAGCAAAATCATGTAAGATATTAAGTCTTGTTTTCTGAAAAAATTTACCAAAATAAAGCGAGTTTATGATTAAAACAGAAAAAATATCCACCAATGGGATCAGAAAACTAAACTTAATTCAAGAAGAAAAGATAAATTTGTTTTTCTGACTCCATTGGTATATATTTTTCTAGTTTTAAGCATAAACTCAAAACAAAATGCTGGTTTAAAAACAACCCAAGTTGGGCTGAAAATTAACAAACCCAGCAGGTTGGGTTAAATATTTGCCTAACGTGCTGGGCAGTTTTATTTAACTCAACTATTGTTTAAAAATGACTATATGACTGGCTTAATATGAACCTAAAATAGGTTGGAAATTAAAAATCAGACACATAATTACTAGAGGCAACAGTAATAATCAAAAGGTGAACATTTATTAATAAGCAATTTAATAAATGTTTATTGTTTTATTATGATTCATTAAACTTAATAAATGTTAATTAAACATATTAATAAATGTTAATTTCCCAACAGACTTTGGGTTCATTTTAAGCAAGCAATACAGTCATTTTTAAACAATAGTTGAGTTAAATAAAACTACCCAGCAGGTTGGGTCAAACATTTAACCCAATCACTGGGTTTCACACATTTTCAACCCAACTTGGATTGTTTTTTAACCCAGCATTTTTTTAGAGTAGAAAACCTTTTTTGAATTAAGAATGTTTAGATATTTGTCCTGGGAAACAAGACAAATATACTAGATGATAAAATAATTTTTTTGCAATGCTTGAACTATTTCTTTAACATGTTTCACATTGCAAATGTTCACAACTGAAATGTTTTTGTCTGCTGGTGGATTGTTTTATTTGCTGATTTAAATGCAGTGCATAAATTAGTTGATTTTCCATCCACTTCATCCACTACAATCACCAGAGGAAACGCTGAACGTCACATTGCATTTCCACTGATGGCTGGTGCAGAGCGGCGCTTCCCAACCAGCCTAATCTCACTAAAACACATGACGTGTCATGTGATCAGCTTCAAAATGTTGTTTGTGAGCTTGCAATATCACCCCTACAAAAAAAGTTTGTTCCCCATGTTTTTTTCCATAATAATCTTTCTTTAGTGTGTAATGTTGCTGTTTGAGCATGAAAAAGCTCTGCAAAGTTCCAGTTCTTCTCTATATCAGTGTCAGTGTTACTGAACTCCCTGAAACACCTCTGTTGTAGTCTTGAGTTTTCTTCCGGGAACGAACACGTCACAGTATTCCTCATTTATATAATTCATACGCAGAATAAAGGGGCGGGGCCTGGTTGAGTTAGTTAGTAGTGTGTTGAAACTGGCGGTTATGGTAAGGGGCGGGACATTTCCCAAACACCAATCACAACACACTGCTCCAGCCAACCAATCAGAGCACATTGTGCTTTTCAGAAGGAGGGGCTTCATAGAGACAGGAACTAAACAGAGCGTTACTGACAGACTGGGAAGAGAGGAGCTGAAACAATGGAGAATATGAGGAAATAATGAACATTCAAGCATGAAAACCTGTTCTAGTAGAGCCTGAAAACAAAAGGGCATAACATGACTTCTTTAATATGCTTCACTGTCATCATTACAGGCCAAAGAGACTCGGCGCATGAAGAAACAAGAGAGGACAGACTGCTGACCAGTCAAACTCAAGGTTCATTTGAGATCACGCAGTGAGAACGCACCCGCAAACGCACTTTTTTTTACTGCTAAATGCACGTTTTATGCATAGAATCTGTTTTTAGTAATGTCTGCTTGGTATTTATTTACATTTTATGAATTTTGAAAGAGATGTTTTATGATTGAGAAAAACTGAGCATTTGATTTTCTTTGTTTTACAAGCCCAAAGTCAGCATGAAATGAAAATTGACCTGTATTTTTTATTTTTATTTTTATTTTTTTTTAAATACACATTCCTGGTCTTATTGCGAATTATTTATCAGTGCATATTATTATAGAGAATAAATGTTTGTTTGTCTTTTTTAAAATATATAACAAGATTAACCCTGTGATGGCTATTCTGGTACAGAGCTGCAACTTTTTTACCTTGCTATCAATTTATTTTTGTATATTCAGAAAAATATTTTGTACATATGCCATTACCTGAGTAAAATGGATTGTGAATGCTGTTTCATGTTGACTTTAAATATCCTCTAAAGTGGAATATAGCTGTAAAATACACAGCAAAATATAATTTATGTATTTGAGTCTTAAGAAATAACACTGTTTTTCATACTGATATATTATAAAGATCATGCAAAATACTTAATCTTTGTACATGTGTTGAATTGATAGAAAATCCATTTTATCATAATGTCATTTTCTTGGTAGACTTTGTGTTTTCATCCCAAATGTTCTTTCTTCAACACTTTGAAATGCGTGTGATGTTCCTTATTTTTGAACGGCTTTGGATTATATCCATCTGCTCAGTGACTTCATGTAAATGAACGTTCAAGGTTCATTACAGATGAAGCTCTTCGGACCGAACCCGAGACTCGCTACTGATCACAGAAACAATCACTCCTTCAGTTTGTAAAAACAGAGAAAACTTGCACAGAGAAGGTTAGTAGGCGGTTTTCTCACACTAGTCTCCCCTCAAAGCCCGGTTCACACTGCCAGCGACACAATCCCATTCATTTCAATGAAGAGAGCTGCAGATTTCCGGTGTCATGACAAATCGTGTCCTCCCTTGAAGGGGGGGACCTTCAAGTGTCACTACACCGGATGTGGGCGTGTTCTGCGATGTGATAAAGGTGAGATGTGTTTAACTTTATGCAAATGAAGAGTGACTTTTGGAAGCAACAACCGATAGGAGTGAAAGCTGCGTTCACACTGTCAGTCGCTGCATAAAATGCTTATTATTAAAGATAAACGAGAAGCAAGTGCTCTGCCATCGTGGCTATTTATCTGCAGTGAAGGCACCGGTCCATCTGGGTTCACGAAATCATTCAGGCTCAGAGTCAGCACGGCAAGTACCACCGAATGGACACAGAGATATATAAGTTGTTGACCGCCAGTCCCGTCAATTCACCAAAAGCCAAAGTATGGCAGACTGAAGGAGTCATCCAGTCCCTCGACGTGACAGTCCCACTTTCAAGTACTTCACACAACTTTTCCAGCACTTCAAAGCTCAAAAGTCTGAACATTATCCATTTTTAAATATTTTAATGTGATGACCAAAACATTTTTGTACATCCTTCAAAGATTGTCTGAATTTGTAAAACTAAAAGTTGCACGATTAAAGACAACTATCACTTGATGGAAAACAAAAACTTTTATTTTAAAATCTAAAAAGACATTAAATTACCACTATAGCCAGCAGAATAGTGACCAACAATCGCTATTATAACATTTAAGTATCTGGGAAAAGTCACAAAGACTCATGAAAAACAAAAACTTTTCTTCAAATTGTGAATGAAATTAGACAGTGAGTAAAGAGCGCTTCCTTTATAATCACTGAAGCTGTCAGTAATGCAAAAACTATCGTTTTAATCAACGAATCTGCACAATGAATCTTTTATTTACATCGCGTCTCCGCTTTGTTTGTTATACTGAGAGGATTTGTGCGAGGGCAGAATTTAGTAAAGTTGTGCTATATAAACTCACTCAACATTTTGAGCGATACTGAGCGGATTCTCACTTAAACACTTGTTTGGTCATTCTTTTCAACAGAAATCCCTGTGATTGGCTACAATACTCAACACTGCAAAATCTTATTGTAAATTGACATTTTGGCAGCGTCGTTGAACTCGCATGGCATAAATATAATAACCAGATCGCTTTAATTTACTTATTTTACAATTACAATAAAAATTACATGTAGTAACTCAATATAACTGTATGTATTACTTGCATTGACCTGACCAGGCATCCGTCATACCCTGCTAACCGCTTAAAATATCTTCTCCATTTTACCGATGACACTCTCCACTACAGGATGAAGTGACGGATCACGTGAGCTCCACTGACTTCACTCCAATTGGTTGTTGCTCCCGTAAGTCACTCTTCATTTGCATAAATAATCTTTGTCACTTCACTGGACACACCCACATCCTGTAGCCAATGGTCACTGTCGCTCGTGTCGCCGGTGTGAGAAATCGAGTCCCCCCAGGTATCGGGTCTTCTTAAGGACTCAGAGTGATCCCATTGGTTCAACTGACTTTTATTGGGTTGTATTTTTAGCGCCTGATTATAATTCCTGCAAAATCACATTATGATTTATATCATTTAAAATGTGTTATAATGACCATTAATGTATTTTAAATGACATGGTTCATATACTAGTATATAACTGAAGCTGTAGGTGGTGAAATCAAGCATTTCTTGTTCTTACTGTTTTTTTTTATTTAGCTTATGTACTAGCATAGCATACCCGGTTAGCCTGTTTTTTTGCTTCCAATATAATTCCTAATTACATGTTTTAAATTATTGATGCTTGTGTGTACTTAGCATGACAATTAATTTATTATAGTAATATTATATACTATACCACATTGCTATTGTGTAAAATTTATATTAAATAACTTTTACAGAACATAGTATGTTGCAACAATCCTTATCCTAAAATACACATTTTTAGGCATGGTTGTGTTTCCAGTATGCTTTATTATGCAATACATAGGCATTAATTTTATTGCACTTAAAGTAATAAACATCATACAATAGTGAAATACGATATAATTACTCAAGATAACAACTTTTAATCAGGCATTCCGAAAGGAGACCCGATTCCTGGGGGGGACTCAATTTGTCATGGCACCGGAAATCGCCAGATCTCCATTGAAATGACTGGGATCATTTCTCTTGCAGTGTGAACACAGCTTTATGATGAGATTTAACACANTTTTTCGTGAGGAAGAATAGTGAAATACGATATAATTACTCAAGATAACAACTTTTAATCAGGCATTCCGAAAGGAGACCCGATTCCTGGGGGGGACTCAATTTGTCATGGCACCGGAAATCGCCAGATCTCCATTGAAATGACTGGGATCATTTCTCTTGCAGTGTGAACACAGCTTTATGATGAGATTTAACACATATAGGGCCGGTTTCACAGACAGGGTTTAGGCTAAGCCAGGATTAAGCCTTATTTCAATTAGGATATTTAAGCAGCTTTTATAAACATAGAAAAAAACATGACTGGTGTGGATCTTGAGACAAAACAATGACAGTGACATATTTTAAGACATGTCAGTGCAAGTTGCTTTCAGTTAAAACAGCTCAAGCATGCATTTTAGACTTAAGCCTTGTCTGTGAAACCAGGGGATGATGTTTATTTTATTCATATTTTTTCATGTCGCAGTGTTTTCCCTCATAGTCGTCCATCTATTTTTGTAAGTGCATTACTGCGAACATGATTTTAGTTTCTTTGTTAAACTGAGGGATGATTTGAAATGATTATCTGTGGGAATCAGCAGCATGTCAGAGATGTTTAGTATTGAACACAGAAAACTGCTTTTAATATTATTTTGTGTAATACTTACTGACTTATATGCACACTAACTAACCAACTTGTTGGTAATAATTACGAACCGTATAATTGTTTGTTTATATCTTTTGTATTCCACATTCTGAATTCATTTACCGACACCATTGCAGGAAATTCAAAGTCAAGAGCATCACTGGCACTGAACGACTCGTTTCATTTGAAACCCTTCTGACTAAAATAATGATGATCGAAGGAATCAGGACTATTGCTTCTTTAAAAGCATGTGATTGCAGGCGGTTTCATCATCCAGACGGGTTCAAATGTCTGCCGACCTCTTCACATAAAACACACTGAGCCAAATGATCCGAATGAAACAATGAAACGTCTCTTCACAAAGGAAATCACTCTGGGGCGGTGTTGAACATGCAGTGCTGTAAGAGAGACAGACACGGCCTTTCTATTGATACATCAAGTCTTGCATAAAGTCTGCAGGAAGTGAGCCACACACACTCATTCTCAATTAGCGTTGGTTGCCGCAACAAACACACTTCCCTGCGTGAGCAGTCAACATGCTGTAACAGACACACACTGACTCGTCGTGTGTTTCAGTCTCTGAATTAGTCATACAATCGTTGAAGCAGGTTATGAGTTAATTGAGTGAAAATGCAAAGCAGGAGTGTGTTTATGATATCTCTGTGTATGAACATCTGCTTTTATGATTCAAATGCGTGTGTTTTCTCTTCCTCCCACTGAATACATGCGGCTGAAGGAATAACAGCTGCACTGTGCCTAAAGCAATATTCCTGGTTGTTTGCAGCTTAATGAATATAAAAAACTGGTGGTGTGTTATTTTAGACCATTGATACAGTTGATAAGTGTGCAAAGACGTCTGATCAAAAAACTTAAAAAGTTGCTTCATTTGTCTCTAAATGCATGTGCACATGTACAGTAGCTCATTTAGGTCTTGACTCTTTCATGCATACTATTACACTCTAAAAAATGCTGGGTTAAAAACAACCCAAGTTGGGTTGAAAATGGACAAACCCAGCGATTGGGTTGTTTTAACCCAGCGGCTGGGTTAAATGTTTGCCCAACCTGCTGGGTAGTTTTATTTAACCCAAATATTGTTTAAAAATTACTGTATTTCTTGCTTAAAATGAACCCAAAATATGTTGGAAATTAACATTTATTAATATGTTTAATAAACAAACATTTATTAATACTTTTTTTGAATAATATTTAAACAATAAACATTTATTAAATTGCTTATTAATAAATGCTCATCTTTTTGATTATTATTGTTGCCTCTAGTAATTATGAGTCTGATTTTTAATTTCCAACCTATTTTGGGTTCATTTTAAGCCAGACATATAGTAATTTGTAAACAATTGTTGGGTTAAATAAAACTACCCAGCAGGTTGGGCAAACATTTAACCCAACTGCTGGGTCAAAACAACCCAATCGCTGGGTTTGTCCATTTTCAACCCAACTTGGGTTGTTTTTAACCCAGCATTTTTTAGAGTGTACTAACAATTTGCATACCGTACTTAATATACATAGTGCAAAAACAGTAAGATTAATATGCTACTTTAAACTTTGGCTACAGCATATGGAGCAAATTCATTACATTGGTGATGCATAAACATAAGCTCTTCCACCTGGACATTTTAATGTTCTTAGAATATTAAAAAAAATTAATTCAAAGTTCAAAGAATATGCATTTTTGGTGAAAATAAACTTATTACATTTTAACTTATTAACTTCGGAGCATAATGAATCAGCGTATCGAATCATGATTCGGATTGTGTGTCAAACCGCCAAACTGCTGAAATCACGTGACTTTGGTGCTCCGAACAGCAGATTCGATACGCTGATTCATAACGCTCCGAAGCTTCCTGAAGCAGTGTTTTGAAATCGGCCTTCACTAAATAAGTCGTTATTTTGTTTTTTCCGTCGCACCAAAAATATTCTCGTCGCTTTATAATATTAATATTGAACCACTGTACTCACATGAACTGATTTAAATATGTTTTTAGTTAGCCTGGATGCCAGCCGAACTTAGCCCCGCCCACAACATTTTGAGGTCGGGGAGTTCGGTCTGGACTCGATCCGTAGAGGAGTAATTATGCCCGAACAGAAACTGTTCGGACCAATCACATTGTCAGGGCGATGATTGACAGATTATCACCAGAAACGTAATCAGCCACGTCATCAAAGAGCGCTTGGGTTGAATTAGTTTACAACAATGATGGCTGGTGTTGAAGAACCTGAAGAACTGAGATGTGTAGATTCCGCCATCGCGTCCGTTATAGAAGATATCGACAGATGGAGAATTATCGGAGAATTTGATCATATATGCATTTACCTTCAATACTTCTCTCAAAAATTAAGCTTGTGTTGGCAAGTACTCTGTGTATACTTAAATTCTTTTTACAACACCGGCAAAGATTGTTTACGCTCATCTTCTACTAGTTCCAGCATGTGTGCAGTTGAGTTCTGTTGACAACTATGCGTCGCTCAACACACGTCACTTACTCTGTAGCTCTGATTGGTTGTAGGTCTATCCAATTGAGGTCTTTCCTGGATCGGTTGAAATACGCCCCCATAATCAAAGCCCAATGGAGCAGTATCAGACTCATATTCGAACTAGAATTGAGTATGACCACGTCAGGCTAGTTTTTAGTACCTTTATGGATCTTGAGAGAGGAAATCTCCTCATTGGTCATTGCTCCCTATGCAGGCCTCACGGAGCCATCGGATTTCAACAAAAATATCTTAATTTTTGTTCCAAAGATTAACGAAGGTCTTACGGGTGTGGAACGGCATGAGGGTGAGTAATAAATTACAGAATTTTCATTTTTGGGTGAACTAACCCTTTAACATGGGTACAGGAGAGCTGTCAGTCAATAAATGGGAAAACAAAGTAACTTGTGTTATTTTTAAAAGTAACTCATATTTTGTTGTAAATTTAAAAGTAATGCTTTACTTTACTAGATACTTGAAAATCTAAATCTCTAAATCTGATTATGTAACTCACGTTACTTGTAATGCGTTACCCCAACACTGGTTCTGTAACCTTATAACAACTTTTAAAATATCTGGACATTTTAATGATATAAAAACATTTCTAAACATGTCCATGTTCCCACAACCAAAATTGAATGTTTGTTGAATGATTTGTTACCCGGGTAGACTAGTATCACTCTAAAAGACAACTTTACAGCTCAACTAACATATATATATATTTTTTTTCAAATAAAATGAGTTAACAAAAAAGCTTTAAATGTATGATTTTAAACTCTCCTGCTTAATTGCATGCTAAACCTCTGTTATATGTGCAAAAATACGTTCTAAGAACCTTTTGCTAACGTTCACATTAAGTTATGAGAATGTTATTTCTGAAAGTTTGCTGAATGTTTAAAATGTCCAGTTTTAAAAATGGTTTAAAGCGTTGTTTTTTTTCTTGGTTATGCAAACATTCTCAGAACGTTCTGAAAAAAAATCAGGAATGTCCAACTAAAGCATTTCAGAAAAGAAAAAAAATTCCATGAACAATGTATAATAATTTTTTTGAGCTAATGTTTTGAGAACGTTATTAAAGACCTGACAACTTAGGACGAACATTATATTAGCGTTACTGGAAGAATGTTTGTTCATAACTTTGAGAGAACCTTGCCATAACGCTAAAGCTGCAGTCCGTAAGTTTTGCCTCTTTGTCGCCATCTCTGTTCGAAACCTGCAACTGCAGTTATTTTCGGAATTATCATCTTTACGTGGGTTGTGCATCGGCACGGCTCCTCAGCGCGGATGAATATAATGTTTTAAGGAGAATGTTTGCTGTCAGTCACCGCACCGGAGGATACTGTACTTCGTAATCACAGATTGTTGTCTTAGAAGTATGACCAAATTAAGAAGTTTTCACCGGAAAATATAATAAGTAACATGTCTGCCACTTTTGTTCTGACCAACTGAGGAAAAAAAAAAGCATTACAATAAATCGCGCTGCCAATGGTGATTAAATCTAACGATCGCTTAGCTCGGATCTCGTCAAACCGTGCAAATTATTATTATTGTTATACTTTGTTCTCAAATTGTTCATGTTAACAACATCAGCATTGCGTGACTATGTGTATTTAGTGTGTATTAGTGTTACCTGAAGATTTAAATTTCTGTACAGTCTAATCTCTAATGTTAATTTGTCATACCATACAATCCGCCATCCAAATGATGTTTAATTATTGCAGCTTCTGTAAAGAAAAAGCTACAAATGATCTGCAGCCAGCAGCATCCTCCACATGCACTATAGCCTAGCTGGGACTCCTTCTTCATGTATACAGACGTGACGTAATGACGCAAAGACGAACGGCAGCATGCTCGAATTTCCCGCGGAAACCTACCAGTACCGCTCCAATTAGAACACTATTACAAGCTTACCGTTGTGAATCAGGCTAAAGCAAGGAGATAGTTTTGAACTCTGGTTGATTATGTACTTGCTCAAAACTTTATTTTGGATAATTTTTACCAAAAAAAGTTACGGACTGCAGCTTTCCTGCAGCTGCAGGCAACATGAAACTGGAAATAACATGGAATATTCCTTTAAATAGGTTTGCTGTATTTGTTGCATTGTCTGGTTTTCCTCATTTGTTTTGAGGCACTAATGTATGTCTTGTTCAAGCATCGCGTGCACTTTGGCATCAGGCCCAGCTCGATGTCTAACATGTAATGTTACTGTATGAACTCATGTTGCGTGTGCGGAATCTTCCGGGAGGTTCACAGTGAGACAACATCCTGTTTTGATTGCGTTTCTCACAAACCCTGTTTTCTGTTACACATCAAACTCGGTTATGTTTCATAATACTGTACTGAACACGTTGTAGCCTCCGGTCATACTGCAATTCTTGTAGTCTAATAAATAATACAGAATAAGATGAGGATTGTTTCGCATCCTGACTCCTTACGCTGATGAAACTGATTATTTTCCGAGGAAATACGGGTGAGGTAGATTTCTCCAGACATTTCTCTACAGAATAACCAACAAGTGGGTTAAATATGGAGCATTAACTGCGCCTGTCGAGCAGCGCCTGAGGTTAAATATCCCTCTGACTGTGGGGAATATTTCATAAGTCTGAAACATAATCACAGGCCATAATGAAAGGATGAGAGCAGCGGTGTGTGGGGATCGCTGAGGAGGAGGAGGGGAGCGACCCGGAGCCGCCGATCGCTCACTGAAGCGGGACTGTGATGAAGGGGGAGTGTGTGACCCTGTCGCGCTCACGCTGTTCCTGAACCTGCCGAGCTGCCGCTTCCAAAAGGTTAAAAATCATAATTATCCTGCCTTTTAGGATATCTTGCCCGATTCTAAGGCTGCGTATTTTTACAGTGAAATACTGTTACATGTACAGTTTTTGGAAGTGAAAAAGAACGAGTCATCTTATAAAACACAATTGTGTGATACTTTCCATTTAAAGGTGCAGTAAGCGATTTCTGAGAAACACTTGAAATTTGAAATCTGTTCTCAGATTTCGTCTGTTTTCAGGCCTTCCCGCTCAGGTGTCAGCACTGGACAGAGGTGTAAAGAGTACCTGAAAACCATACTTGAGTAAAAGTACTGATACCTTACATCGAAAATGACTCCATTACAAGTTACAAGAAACCAATTCCAATACGACTTGAGTAAAAGTTTTAAAATATCTGATTTTAACAGTACTTAAGTATTTTACTCATGCTGAATGTATGCTCAGAGATGCACTAGTCCTGAGAGACATACCAGTGAAAATACGAATCGATTGATTTGTGAGATGAGAAATCAAGTTTATTTTCTAAAATCAAAATATAACTGAAACACCTCAATGTTGCAATAAATCAAGGTCGACACAACAACCTTTTAAACGTCTACAAACTCTCAAGTCTCAGCTGAGCTCAAGTGCACAGAAAGGCCATAGTAAACCAATATCCTTCAAAACGGTCTTGCCAATATAGCGGATAAATAAAACAATGTTAAAGGTGCCCTAGAACTTCTTTTTAAAAGATGTAATATAAGTCTAAGGTGTCCCCTGAATGTGTCTGTGAAGTTTCAGCTCAAAATACCACATAGATTCTTTTTAATTAATTTTTTTAACTGCCTATTTTGGGGCATCATTATAAATGAGCCGATGTGTGGCCCTTTAAATCTCGTGCTCGCGCTTGCCTTACACATCATAAAAAAAGTTCAAACAGCTAATATAACCCTGAAAATGGATCTTTACAAAGTGTTCGTCATGCAGCATGTCTAATCGCGTAAGTACAGTGTTTATTTGGATGTTTACATTTGATTCTGAATGAGTTTGAGGCTGTGCTCCGTGGCTAAAGCTAACATTACACACTGTTGGAGAGATTTATAAAGAATGAAGTTGTGTTTATGCATTATACAGACTGCAAGTGTTTAAGAATGAAAATAACGACAGTCTTGTCTCCGTGAATACAGTAAGAAACGATGGTAACTTTAACCACATTTAACAGTACATTAGCAACATGCTAACGAAACATTTAGAAAGACAATTGACAAATATCACTAAAAATAACATGTTATCATGGATCATGTCAGTTATTATTGCTCCATCTGCCATTTTTCGCTATTGTCCTTGATTGCTTACCTAGTCTGATGTGTGCACATCCAGACGTATAATCCCTTTCATAATGTTGGGAACATGGGCTGGCATATGCAAATATTGGGGGCGTACACCCCAACTGTTATGTAACAGTCGATGTTATGTTGAGATTCGCCTGTTCTTCGGAGGTCGTTTAAACAAATGAGATTTATATAAGAAGGAGGAAACAATGGAGTTTGAGACTCACTGTATGTCNGCAATAAATCAAGGTCGACACAACAACCTTTTAAACGTCTACAAACTCTCAAGTCTCAGCTGAGCTCAAGTGCACAGAAAGGCCATAAGTAAACCAATATCCTTCAAAACGGTCTTGCCAATATAGCGGATAAATAAAACAATGTTAAAGGTGCCCTAGAGCTTCTTTTTAAAAGATGTAATATAAGTCTAAGGTGTCCCCTGAATGTGTCTGTGAAGTTTCAGCTCAAAATACCACATAGATTCTTTTTAATTAATTTTTTTAACTGCCTATTTTGGGGCATCATTATAAATGAGCCGATGTGTGGCCCTTTAAATCTCGTGCTCGCGCTTGCCTTACACATCATAAAAAAAGTTCAAACAGCTAATATAACCCTGAAAATGGATCTTTACAAAGTGTTCGTCATGCAGCATGTCTAATCGCGTAAGTACAGTGTTTATTTGGATGTTTACATTTGATTCTGAATGAGTTTGAGGCTGTGCTCCGTGGCTAAAGCTAACATTACACACTGTTGGAGAGATTTATAAAGAATGAAGTTGTGTTTATGCATTATACAGACTGCAAGTGTTTAAGAATGAAAATAACGACAGTCTTGTCTCCGTGAATACAGTAAGAAACGATGGTAACTTTAACCACATTTAACAGTACATTAGCAACATGCTAACGAAACATTTAGAAAGACAATTGACAAATATCACTAAAAATAACATGTTATCATGGATCATGTCAGTTATTATTGCTCCATCTGCCATTTTTCGCTATTGTCCTTGATTGCTTACCTAGTCTGATGTGTGCACATCCAGACGTATAATCCCTTTCATAATGTTGGGAACATGGGCTGGCATATGCAAATATTGGGGGCGTACACCCCAACTGTTATGTAACAGTCGATGTTATGTTGAGATTCGCCTGTTCTTCGGAGGTCGTTTAAACAAATGAGATTTATATAAGAAGGAGGAAACAATGGAGTTTGAGACTCACTGTATGTCATTTCCATGTACTGAACTCTTGTTATTTAACTATGCCGAGGTAAATTAAATTTTTGAATCTAGGGCACCTTTAAGTAAAGTGAAATTGTCAAAGTCTACTGTATGTGCTGGTTTGAGCCTCATCACCGGCTGCAGTCATTTCCTCATCTAATAAATAAAACATCTGCGATCAGAAACTACCTGCTAATGGACTCACATTCACGTAAAGTAGACTTGTTGACAAGTTTTGGGTGAGTAAAGGCAAAATGCACAAGATATAGTACCTTCAGTGCCATTAGATGGCAATTTCGCTTCTTTATAGCAGAAATAAACTGCTGCAGAAAACGTAAGCTGCCATGAAAAATTTAATTTGTAATTGCATTACTCATCACAAATGTACTGGAGTAAAAAATACATTTACTTGCTCAAAAAAGTAGTCCAGTAGAGAGTAAAAGTTGCCAATATATTTGATACTCAGTACAACTACAACTCTTGCCTGATCATAACCCTTCTTTTTTCAGTGATATTCATCTGTGCTTTTCTCTTTCGTAATGTCTCTCAGCCATCTCTCTTTCTTCAAATCTCCCTCTTGCTCGCACTCTCTCCTCCCCCATCATGCGTGGGCACACCCCCTACTGCTGATTGGCTACAAGTGTGTTGTGGTTCTCGGTCAGATCCACTTTCAACAGTGTTTCTCAGAAATCACTTACTGCACCTTTAATTAAGGGTGTGTTTACTCGACAACAATGTACTAAAAACTGAAGTTTTTCCTTTTGCGTTTTTCACGTACAGATGACAAATTTGTCAAAATAATCCATGAAAACAAATTAAAGCGCTGTATTCTGCTGCCATGCCAGTAGATGGCGATGTCACTTTGTGAAGAAACCACGTGCCAATGTGTAATACGCATGTGCATGACACCATTTTCACGAATTCGTGTTTTTGTAGTTTACACAGAAATAATAATGGTATAGTTTTCAAAAACATAAGCTTTGAAACCCGTTTTCAAAAGTTTGCATTTTCAGGCCCCCAAAACGCAGTTGCCGTGTAAATGAACAGACAAAACGCATGCAAAGTTTTCAGTTTTAATTGAAAACGGTGTTGTGTAAACGGCCCCAAATCTAATTAAGATATTACTAGATAAACTAAACTGGATTACACTTGTCTCCTTCGTGGTCAAACGTGACAGAAGCTTTGAAATTTGACTTTTTTTGTTTTTCAGGAAAACCAATGTAATATATTTTTGTTCAATAATATTTTTTGATTATTATTTAAAATGTTGAGGGTATTTTATGATACTGTGCAATATTTATTCAATTTTTATTAGCTATTTTTGCCCATTGAAAATAATGCACTTTTTTTATTTTTTTTATTATATATTTTTCAAGCAGTATTCCATGTTAAAATAGAGACAAGGCATTTAAAATCCAATTTTTGGAGGCAGATTAGTGCCATCTGGTGGTAGTTAAAAAAGAAAAACTTGTATTGCCATGGTGTAACCACTAGATGCCTATTTAGCTCTATATAAAGTGGCTTATAAATTCTCTAGTGATTTTTAGACATAAATACTTATTTGTATTAAGTTGTGGATTTGGATTTATACTTAGACATTCTCAAAGACTACTTTTTTTCAAGCTTTAGATTTATTTTGTTAGAAATGTTGATTTGAAGTGTCAGTTTTTGCATGAATTTTACTACAGTCAAACCTGAACACAGCGGAGGACATTTTGTTACACATAACATCAAAATGGAACAAAACTGAACAGGTTTGTCCATGATTTTTTTGTGTGTTCACATAGCTAATGCAATAAAAGTCACCAAGTGCCATCTCATTCAATAAAGCAAAAAAAATTTTGGTCATTTTTGACCAGAGGGTTCAACAGTAGACCTCATTATGTTGCATGTTTTTTGTTGTTGTTGTTGCATGTTTTAATCTGAACATAAAATAAGTACAAAAAGCATCAATATGAATGAATACACATTCAGGATTTTTGCATGTTTAGTTGTGCAAATGATGTCTAATTGAAATTATGTGCATTTCTATTAATATACATTTCACAATATACACAGATCAAGTGGGGTGCATTGCATTTTGGGATACAGATTTTCATTTTAGCAACTGTAGTAGTTCAACCAAAGAATCCATGCATACAGAAAATTCACATACTACGCACAGTACAGATAGAGCTGAAGTAGAGTGAGTAGTGTACTGTTCTCTTCTCTCTCTCATACTCTAGGGATGGATATGGAGAAAAACACGCAGCGCTCTCTTGTCAGGGCAGTGTGTGGGCCGACGCAGAGCTGAAGTGCAGAGGGACTAAAAATACAGCCGGCATGCCACTCACGAGGTGAAATTTCAATTAAGACACAAGCACTTCATCATTATTCCACTTGGCTGATGATTACGATCTGACATTTTAACACACGCAAACACGCTGATATATATTCTGCCACTTTCTTGGCGAGAGGAAGAAGGCAATCGTGCAATTATCACTTCAACCAGTCAATCATTTAACCTTTTCTTTAATAGATTGGCACACTTTTGATGAGGCCATAATAAGAGGGGGTCAGAAATGATACGCCCGGAAACCAAACAACAGCTTTGAAAGGAAAGCGATCGTGAATGCGGCCAGTAAAATGACAGAGGAGGGTTGTAAAACTGAAAGCGTGTAATAAAATGGCCTTTATGCTAACCTTATGGTGGGTTTTTTGAGAGGATAAAAGGCGCTTAAAGCCTGTTTTAAGGATAATTTTACTTCTTCTCCTTCAGGTTAAACTCGCTTTGAACAGTTGATGGCAATGCAGCTCTGGACTCTGGATGTCTGTTCTACTGATATCAGGAGTTTAATGGCTGACATACTGCTGGCCATGGAGGTGAACCAACGCTGATAAGACTCTGTGTGTGTGTGTGTGTACTGTACAATCTCTCAGTGAACACAAGTGCAGTGTTTCTCCTGCTCTGCAGCTGTAACGGCTCAGATAGACATTATAAAACTTTGCTTTGTGATAATCTTCAACATATAGGTCATTCAAAAATAAGGTTTTTAAAAGTGTTAAAAAAAACATAATGGAGATATAATTAATTTTGATGCTTTATTAAGTGTTAACAATGAGATTATGTGGTTTTTATAATCAATTAACACTGCTTTTGTCATTTTTTACAAGATGGACAAAATTTGTCACCAAAAAAAGTCATTCGGTTTAACTTCGGTTTTACTGAATGACACTTTTGGTTATACCGAATGACGATATTTTCAAACAATGCTAACAGCCTGATATCTAGTTAGCTATCAGAAGGACAATCAAACATTTTATATTTAGTTCAAGTTTTTAAAATATTACAACATTTTCCATGTTTTATAGCGGTTGTACCGAATGACCTGATGTTTCAGGACAAGTGTACGAACAAGTGAAAACATGAATTTTTCAAATAGTTAAGAGAGAATTAGTTACTTTGCTTCATGACCATGTGGTCCTTTGCAGGGCTGCGTTCAGCCCCGACAAAACGTTGCAAAACGTTTTTTAAACGGAAATGGTGGTGCGTTGAACACCCTGTTCTGATGACGCAAGGGTTGCAACTACGGCAGCTGAGAAGGCCATTCTTTGTGTTCTTTTTGAAGAATTTTCGGATCCTGATGAAGTCAGTATAAATATGTGTTTAATACTGCAAAATACGCTCGATGTTACAGTCACTGCCCTTGCCGTCCAGAATAAAAGAGAACATCCCAATAGAGTGAAGGGATTTGTGGAAACTGTGTGTGGCGAGCAGGGCGGGCGAGAGCCGTGAGGGAACGGCGCGAGGCCGGTGACGCGAGTGTTAATGATCGTCACCTGTGAGGCGCACCGGCCTCGAGTCCCTCACGGAGGAGCTCCGGAGGCATAAAAGGAGGAGCGACGACTGTGAACGGACGAGAGAGGACCAGGCCTGGACTTTACGTTATGAATGTAACACAGTTCGTATATACGGGAAGAAGGAGGCGGGAACCGGCGAACATTCAAACAAACTTTAATAAATAAACCAACACAAAACGAAAGTAACGCCGGCAGACCCTCGCGGACGTCTGCCGGCCACACAAACATAATAAAACATAACGTAAAGTCCAGGCCTGGTCCTCTCTCGTCCGTTCACAGTCGTCGCTCCTCCTTTTATGCCTCCGGAGCTCCTCCGTGAGGGACTCGAGGCCGGTGCGCCTCACAGGTGACGATCATTAACACTCGCGTCACCGGCCTCGCGCCGTTCCCTCACGGCTCTCGCCCGCCCTGCTCGCCACACTGTGGTTCCTAATTATTGTGATCCAACATTTGCCTTTATGTTAAAGAAAGTTTATGAAAGTATCACTCCACAATAATAGCAAAATATATAATTATAGTATTTTTATGTTACATTAATCAGTGTCTAGCACACCTTCCTGAGGAAAGAATATGGACCAGAAGACAATCCGGAAACCGTAGCAAAACGTTGCGCACCGGTTTGAGCTTGAAGTTGCCCCAGGTGTCTGAATGATGTCACATCCTGTCACATGATACTGACCGCATGACTTGGTGTCTATGTTGCACTATGCACTATGTTGATATATTATATTATAAAATGCCAGAATAAAAAAATATGTACATTTATTACATTTTAAGATATTTTAATCACAAATGAAATGGCTGTATTGGCCTTTGGACGGTTAAACCGAATGACCTTTTGACACTTCAAAATCTTTAAAATACCTTTATATGTAGCAAAATATAATTAAAACCTTTTGGATTCAATAAAAGAGATCTAGTTGTACTACCTTACATACGTTGGATGTCATATCTTTGTTTTTTATTATTATTAAGGCCTTTGGACAAGACAAAAAATAAGAAAAGACCCGTCATATCATTGACCCATATACATAATT
>RJVU01069573.1:1543260-1554100 GCA_003731715.1 Anabarilius grahami
TATCTCACAATTCTGACTTTATATCTCACAATTCTGACTTTATAACTCAAAATTCTGACTTTATAACTCACAATTCTGACTTTATAACTCACAATTCTGACTTTATATCACACAATTCTGACTTTATATCTCACAATTCTGACTTAATATCACACAATTCTGACTTTATATCACACAATATCACACAATTCTGACTTTATATCACGCGATTCTGACTTTATATCACGCAATTCTGACTTTATATCTCACAATTCTGACTTTATATCACACAATATCACACAATTCTGACTTTATATCTCGCAATTCTGACTTTATATCTCGCAATTGTGAGTTTAAATCTTGCAATTCTGGGAAAAAACTTCTTCATTTTTTATTAGTGGCGGAAACAAGGTTCCATACGTTTGAGTGGGACAGAGAGCAGGAGAAAGAGAGTATGTGCTTTCCTTTCATAATAAAACATTGCAGACCTTAGAACGTTCGTCATCCAATCAGATTCAAGCATTCAGCAGCCCCATAGTATAACACAAATGAATGTCCATGCATCTTCCCCCCTGCCAGTTTCAAATCACATAAAACTAATATGTTTGCATAGCGTTCATGTTAATGCATTTTGCCCCATGTGAAGTCTGTATATTGTATTTTTCTTTAGGCTACACATAAACCACAACTTTGTTAAACAGACCACCCACAGTTCACTCACTGACCAGCGGATGAATTTTGCATCCAAAAGTGAACTTGATTTAATAACATAGCAGTGCAACTTCTGAGAGTCGAGTGCATGGGTTTTAATCGATCCGCTGGGAAATAAAATCATGTTTAAAAGGTACTGGGTTGATACTACGAATGCTTATGAAGAGGAAGAAGCTCTTAGCAGCTGTATATTCTGTACAATCAATTTCTATCATCTGTCAGATTCATCTGCCCCTAACAGCACATAAAGATAAAACAAACTCTTCTTTTGCTTCATGTGGGTGTTTTTGGCCGGAATAAGGTGCAGGTGGACCAGTCGTCTTTTCTATCTCCTGCTCGCTGTGGTCATCTACGCAGAGGCATGTGCTTGTTTGTTGAGATGAGTCAGAGGCGATCATGAGGAGCTTTTGTTGGAGAGCTGCTCTTCTCTCACATCTCAACTGCGTGAGGCAAGAAATTGTTTAGGAGCGTGTGTAGGAACCTGAGGGCTAATTTTCTAAACATTATAGCGCAACACCACTGCAAGCATCTTTCCCTTTTGCTAGAAAATCTCCCAGAATGTCTGTACTAGAAGGTCTTTTTTACATTTTGCATGCATTGATATCTTGGGCTACATATACTGTAGAATTAATTTACAGGTTGATTCTATTTATCTTTTTAAATGGGTCCTATTTTAAATTACTGATCTTGGTAAATTTCCGTAAACTTTCCATGGGAACTTAATCCAGGGAATTTATGAGAATTTATTGGAAATTGCTTTAAATTAATGATCTTGGTAAATGTCCGGAAACTTTCAATGGGAACTTAATCTGGGAAATGTATGAGAATTTATGGGAATTAATTGGAAATGTCTATAAATTAATGATCTTGGTAAATTTCCGGAAACTTTCCATGGGAACTTAATCCAGGGAATTTATGAGAATTTATTGGAATTAATTGGAAATTGCTTTAAATTAATGATCTTGGTAAATGTCCGGAAACTTTCAATGGGAACTTAATCTGGGAAATGTATGGGAATTAATTGGAAATGTCTATAAATTAATGATCTTGGTAAATTTCCGGAAACTTTCCATGGGAACTTAATCTAGGGAATGTTTGAGAATTTATGGGAATTAATTGGATACTTCTTTAAATTAATGATCTTGGTAAATGTTTGGAAACTTTCTATGGGAACGTAATCTGGGGAATTTATGGGAATTTTGGGGAATTCATTGGAAATTTCTTTAAACTAATGATCTTGGTAAATATCTGTAAACTTTCCATGGGAACTTAATCTGGGGAATTTCTGAGAATTTATGGGAATTTATGGGAAATTTGGGAAAATTTATATAAACTTGCTAAAACAATCTGTAACCTAGTACAGGTCCTTCTCAAAAAATTTGCATATTGTGATAAAGTTCATTATTTTCCATAATGTAATGATAAAAATTAAACTTTCATATATTTTAGATTCATTGCACACCAACTGAAATATTTCAGGTCTTTTATTGTTTTAATACTGATGATTTTGGCATACAGCTCATGAAAACCCAAAATTCCTATCTCAAAAAATTAGCATATTTCATCCGACCAATAAAAGAAAAGTGTTTTTAATACAAAAAAAGTCAACCTTCAAATAATTATGTTCAGTTATGCACTCAATACTTGGTCGGGAATCCTTTTGCAGAAATGACTGCTTCAATGCGGCGTGGCATGGAGGCAATCAGCCTGTGGCACTGCTGAGGTGTTATGGAGGCCCAGGATGCTTCGATAGCGGCCTTAAGCTCATCCAGAGTGTTGGGTCTTGCGTCTCTCAACTTTCTCTTCACAATATCCCACAGATTCTCTATGGGGTTCAGGTCAGGAGAGTTGGCAGGCCAATTGAGCACAGTAATACCATGGTCAGTAAACCATTTACCAGTGGTTTTGGCACTGTGAGCAGGTGCCAGGTCGTGCTGAAAAACGAAATCTTCATCTCCATAAAGCTTTTCAGCAGATGGAAGCATGAAGTGCTCCAAAATCTCCTGATAGCTAGCTGCATTGACCCTGCCCTTGATAAAACACAGTGGACCAACACCAGCAGCTGACATGGCACCCCAGACCATCACTGACTGTGGGAACTTGACACTGGACTTCAGGCATTTTGGCATTTCCTTCTCCCCAGTCTTCCTCCAGACTCTGGCACCTTGATTTCCGAATGACTTTGGACCACTGAGCAACAGTCCAGTGCTGCTTCTCTGTAGCCCAGGTCAGGCGCTTCTTTCGCTGTTTCTGGTTCAAAAGTGGCTTGACCTGGGGAATGCGGCACCTGTAGCCCATTTCCTGCACACGCCTGTGCACGGTGGCTCTGGATGTTTCTACTCCAGACTCAGTCCACTGCTTCCGCAGGTCCCCCAAGGTCTGGAATCGGTCCTTCTCCACAATCTTCCTCAGGGTCCGGTCACCTCTTCTCGTTGTGCAGCGTTTTTTGCCACACTTTTTCCTTCCCACAGACTTCCCACTGAGGTGCCTTGATACAGCACTCTGGGAACAGCCTATTCGTTCAGAAATGTCTTTCTGTGTCTTACCCTCTCGCTTGAGGGTGTCAATGATGGCCTTCTGGACAGCAGTCAGGTCGGCAGTCTTACCCATGATTGCGGTTTTGAGTAATGAACCAGGCTGGGAGTTTTTAAAAGCCTCAGGAATCTTTTGCAGGTGTTTAGAGTTAATTAGTTGATTCAGATGATTAGGTTAATAGCTCGTTTAGAGAACCTTTTCATGATATGCTAATTTTTTGAGATAGGAATTTTGGGTTTTCATGAGCTGTATGCCAAAATCATCAGTATTAAAACAATAAAAGACCTGAAATATTTCAGTTGGTGTGCAATGAATCTAAAATATATGAAAGTTTAATTGTATCATTACATTATGGAAAATAATGAACTTTTATCACAATATGCTAATTTTTTGAGAAGGACCTGTATATATAATTCTGTATGATAACAGAAAACTGGCTAGCAGAAGGTAGAAGAAAGAGCATCACAGCTTGAGCTAGCTAGCACATCGTAGCTATAGCCTCGTAAATTGTCAGTGAAATAGTGTTAACTATAGCTTACATTTAGCATATCTGATTTACTGGCTAGCTAGCTACTGTATAAACACATTTTGGTATTTGCTAGTTAAACTTAAAGACAATAGGCTCAAATGCAGGGGGGTGGGCGGTGATAATTTATGCAAACTGCATTAAATCTGGTTGTTTTAACCAAGATTATGCTGCAAGACTTTTTTTCCAATTACATGTAAGTTCCCTGTAATAGGCTAAGCTGCAATTTAACAAATTCCCAGTTTATTCCCATTAATTCCAGTGAATTTCCATATATTCCCATTAATTCCCATATATTCCTGTTAATTCCCATGGAAAGTTTCCAGCCTTAAATTCTCTGAATTTTGCATCCCTAGTCTTGATGTGAATGATTCATCAGTATTAAAATCAAATCAAAACTTCTTAGTCATAAATTCTACCTGTTACTTTCCACCATCCAATCTTTTTATTATTTTGCATTAAATATCCTGTTCAAAGTGCTGTACAGGAGCATGACAAACACAAATTCATGATGAATATTGTTGGTAATATATCATAATAAACTGCATTCTGACATTTCAGAACAATTGTGTGAATTCATGCTTCTGTTTATGCATTTACAGAATGTGTTTATGAACTTTACATTATAGGTAACCAATAAATACACTGAAGTTATACTGCTTAGATCAGGAAGAAAGATTCTTGAAGTACTGTAACTGCACTTATTCTATGCAGAGTGATGCATACAGTCTATTGCATTAGCAGACTTTATAAAGGAAGTGCTGTGTGGTTTTTTTTGTGTGTGTTATCAGTGATCCACATACACAAACAGTACAGACGCATTCATTCTGAATAACAGATCTGCTCTAATTAAGCATGTGGAAACGCTGAGATTGCTCTAAGAGCTCCACGCTACAAATGCTGCTTTGAATTACGGTGAACAGGAGAGAGGCGTAATTGGTCAACACATCAGAAATTGCAGTGGATTGCCTAAAAGGCTCCATTTTATTTAATTCCGGCCGTCTCATTTTCCAGAACTGATTGCTTTTGTATTCCATTATCTAAAACAAAACCAGGACAAGATATGGCTGAATGCAAATGTGATGCCTATTTGTGTCAAAAGTGGAGGAGTCCGTCCTCACCAAAGAGTTTAATTTCAGGTTTAAAATGTAAATGTAGCCTACATCTGTTTGGATAGATTTGTACTCATTTAATAGCAAAGAAAGGACATTGCTTTAGGTTTGAACACTCGGTTCATCTAGTATTCATATGGTATGGCTTAAATTAGTTCACCCTCGGGGATTAGTAGCTACTGCTTAGTGTGTACTAACTCAGTAGCCTGCTAAATTTGGCACCATTTTCTCTTAACGCAAAAGGATGTAAACACTCAACTGATTTGCTTGCATACATTTAGGATAAATTTGTATATTTTGAATAATAAATATGCATGGATTATATGCAGCCTAAAAGCAATAAAGTCACAAACTGGGAAATGGACATTTATTGCATTTATTTTAAATATTTATTGCAAAATATTTTAGTTTTGAAACCAGATATGACGGTGAACTTACATTACTCAACATACAGTGAATTATACATTTTAATCAGTAAATGCATTTTACATGGTCTTCGGTTCAGAGTTGAACTCATATTCATAATTGCTCTGAAATGATATACTGATCAGTGCTTTTGTGCCGTTGGAGAATGAGGCAGGGCTGTGTAAAGAATATTAATCCATCGCTAATTAGGGCCTGTATGTGCTCCGTGCAGCTCAGTGTATTATATTCCAACATAATGAGAGAGTCTTGATTCATCAGACCTGTACGGGCATCCTGTAGTTACGTGCTCGATGTTCGGCAGCTCTTTTTTGTTTTAACGGTGTGTCATTGTGCGGTACGTCAAAGTTCTGGTGCCGCTGGTGTCGCCAACGGCATCTCTGAGAAAACACCACTCGTCTTGCAGTCAGAGTCTCTAGTCTGCCGAGAAAAAAAAGTCAATTAATCAAAAAGAAATTCTGAACATTATCGCATGCTTGGATCCACTGAAAAGGTTATATAGAGTCTATACAACAAAACAGGTTATATACTTAGAGAAATGGAGTAAACTTGACTGAAGGGAACAATAATCACTCTAAACATTTTAAACTTTTACAGCAAAATATAATTAAAACATACTTTAAGCACAGATTATTTAAGAGCATCATCAGAGCCCAGCAGCCTGTTATTTGAACCCTCACCACCAAACTTGACATTGTAAGTTCTTGCTGTTAATATTTTAAGTTGCCCATACTAAATGGAATTAAAATTGAGGATTTTTTTTTGAGTAATGCCAGTTTAGGGCTCTTTCACACAGAATGCAAGATGCGGAGCAGTGGAATGGGGAAAAACACAAGGTCTCGAGATGCATTTTTAAAAAAAAAGTTGAACTGATTTTAACTTTAGCGCCTTGTTTTTAGAACGGCTTGTCATGCGCGAGACGCTGCAAAAGATGCAAGACGCGAGTGCAGCTGTCATACATGTCGTCCGTCTAGCGTGTTTACACAAAAAAACAATGGAAAAGTAGTGAATAGGAATGGAAAAACGTGTTCTGTGTGAACGGCTCCTTATTCTGCATTCAACTTTTAAAATAGAGTGACAAAATGAAAATTAGATTTTTATTTATACAGTGAAGTTACCAAATACATTATTCAACTAATTTCTGTGTCCTTCAGATGTTGTTGTTGTGTGTGTACTATATAAGCGTTGTTAGATTACTTACAAATTGTAATCCATTACTGTAAAAAATTGTTGATTTAACTCAGTAAGTAACTTGGTTGCCTATATATTTTGAGTTCATTGAAACTAAACATTTGAGTTAATACAAAGAAAGAGATTTTGTTCTCTTTCTTTGTATTAACTAAATATTCATTGAACTCAAAATATTAAGACAACCAAGTTACTTACTTTATATGTTAAACCAACAAATCGATTACACGGTGAAAATTGTAGTTAGTAACAATCTATTAAATTACACATTTCTGACTACTTTTTTTTATTACTTTTGGTGTAACTCATTTGCGCACAGATTAGAAAATTATTTATATAAAAATACAAGAGAAAGAAAATATATTCCATTCTTTAGCGACATAGTGAAGCATATTAAGCATTACATTACGTCAGGGTTTCCCAAATTGGAGCTTGTGAGTTGATGAAAAGCGAATACACTAACTGTAAAAATTATTTGTTGGTTTAACTTACAAAAAGTAAGTAACCTGGTTATCTTCAAATGTGGAGTTCATTGAAACTAAAAATTTGAGTTTTAGAGATTAGCAGAAACTCAAAATGTTATCTGAACAACATTAATTGATTTGACACAAGAAAAAAGTAAATTTTCTACTTAAAATAAAACGTTTTTTTTTTTTTACAGTTACAGTTACAGTTTTACAGCTCAATTAAAACACAAAAATGTACAAATTAAAAATAAAATTAGTTTTTATAAATTAAACGGCTTATAAACTAACTTCATCAATGGAAAATATTTAAAATTATTATGTGATCATTTAAGAAATTTCTCCTTATATAGAATCTTGTTGGTTCTTTAAAACTGAGTCAAGAATATGGTTTCATATAGATCCCCATTGAGCCTTTTTTTCTAAGAATGTGTTCTATTATTGAAAGCCGTTTTTGTCATGTGGACGTCGTGTGCCATTGATGCCCTGAGGACCAGGCATCGGTGTGACTTCCATTTACTCACTCAATCTCCTCCAGAGGACATTATCTGAGCCGACAGCAGTCTATTTCATAGGCATCTTGAGCTTCAGGACTGAATAAACACTGTAGAACGGGTCGGGACCCGTGATGTCAGGAGGCCAAGCTAATGCAAACCAGCCCCGTGTTTCTCCATCTGGCATGACGTGACTCTCATCTGCGCCACACCAACCGTGGGATTTGCCTAATATTCATTAGAAAGATTCATTTCTATTGCACGTAACAGGTGCGACTGCTAACGTTAATTGTTTTGGCAGCGTCGCGGGCTCATAATGGATCAATATTTATCATTGGGCTGGATTCCAGTGTCGAGATTACAAGCGTCGGCGCTGTGAGAATTACAGACTCTGAGGAGCGGCGAATACATTGAAAATGATTGTTAATACACCGCATGAGCGGCTGCAGTCCAACAACCTGTGGCCCAATAATGTCTGTGTGAACAAACCAGAATTACTGAACAGGAACAAACATCCGTCAAACTGCTGCTGGTTGCCAGAGCAGATATGAGCAGTTACTGAGATGTTCAGGTGGTTTATAGGTGTTTTCTTACAGTCTGAAGTGAAAAGAGCAAAAGTCTCTAGATATGGCTCATTGTCCTCGTCTAGTGATCCCAATGCTCCAAATAGCAGTTAAACATATAAGTATCTTTATTTGTATGTTTTCTGAGAGGAGTACCTTTCCTTTGTCCATGAAAAATGTGAATATTCATGGTGAATTCTCAATGGCAAGAGTCTGAACCAATGAAATGTGATTTTCAAACTCATGCTGATGTAAACAAAATGATCTTACTTGCGCTGACTGACAGATCTGAAGCATGCGCACAAAGACGCCTCAGCGCGCAAACCCAATATACATATTTACACAGAATTACAGTATTTCAAAAAATCTGTCTTGGCGAGTATTCATGCAAACATTATCTGTCATGATGAGAATACAGTTTAAATATGCAACTTCGCTGGATAATGAATGCATAAGAGCGAACAAATGGATATAAACTAATGCAAATGAATGGTAACAATCGTGACAATAAACAGTTGGTGTTTTTGTCACATTGTTTTAACCGCTTGAGGTACTACTAATGTTAGCATCCTCTCAGCCTCGACGGCAAACATACTACTGTTCTCCACTAATGCAGCATCTAGTCAACAAACTAATTACTTTATAATGATATGAAAACATGTACTGTAGTGTACACTGTATAACATCCCGTTTTGTTGTTTTAAGTGTCCCGTTCTGTGCAGCGCGCAGCCTCACGTCACTTGTCAAAACAAACTCTACGAGGCATCAGTGATAGTTTTTATTTCACCTCTAGAGGCCGCTCTCGTACCGTATAATGACAGCGCACTCTTCTCAGCCGCTCCAGCAACGGACGCAACCCGGAAAATGAAATCAACCGCGGTTGTGCGAGCATTGTTTGCACATGCTTGCTTGCAGTCTGTGTTCTTCCGACTTTATTTTGTAGTAAGTAACGAAAATGCTTTGGGAAAATGTATCGGAGTAAAAGTATACATTTTATTTCGGAAATGTAGTGGAGTAAAAGTAAACGTTGGCAGAAATATAAAAAAAGATTCTCCCAAAAAATACTCAAGTACTGTAACGAAGTATTATTACTTCGTTACATTACACCACTGGCGATGTGTGTGTTGTCATCATTAATTTTGAAGTATTTCCACACCTCTGAGGCTGACATTGTTTCTGCTGCTGGTTTTCAGGCCTTCACTGAAAACAGGCTTAGCTCTCTCAAGCGCTGGAAATCTTTTCTAATATTAACGCGGGTCCTAAAGCGCTTGCCCAGTCATAAACCTTCATTCCAGTGATATTCTTTTGAGCTCTTTTGTATTGTGTCTCATCTCTCTTTCGGTTTTCTTCAAATCTCCCAATGCTGATTGGATAGAAGTTTGCCGTTGGTGTCGGCCCGACTAACTTCCAAACAGTGTTTTTGAAATATGGCTATTTTGATATTTGTACTGGATAAAAGGAAGAACAGTGTGAGTCACTGAAAAAGCCATATTGGTCACACTGAAAGATTTCCTGAAAGCATTTCTGAAAGTTTATGGTCGGTAAGTTTATTTAATGTTTTTGAAATAAGTCTCTTCTGCTCACCAAAGCTGCATTTATTTGATCACAAGTTAAAATTAATATTGTGAAATATTATTACAATGTAAAATAGCTGTCTTTCTATGTGAATATATTGTAAAAATGTAATTTATTCCTGTGATTTTTAGTTCATTACTCCAGTCTTCAGTGTCACATGATCCTTCAGAAATCATTCTAATATGCTGATTTGCGAGAAACATTTCTGATTATTATTTATGTTGAAAACAGCTGTGCTGCTTCATGTTTTTATGGAAACTGTGATACATTTTTTTCCAGGATTCTTTGATGAACAGAAAGTTTTTTCTATTTGAAATAGTATCTTTACTGTCATTTTGATTAATGCATCCTTGCTGAATAAAAGTTTTAATTGTATAAAAATCTCACTGACCCCAAACTTTTGAACTATAGTGTATTGCAAGTAAAAAATGAAAAATGGTCTTTTGTCAGAACATGACACATACCGCAGAGTGTTCACACTTAGAAAAAGCAGCAGATTTCTCATTAAGATTCAAACAGTGATTTGTGTTTGAGAAGTTTGGGTGACGGAACAACTATTACCATAGAAACACATTATTTTACACCATCAATTTGCCACACTGGGGATAAAATCACAGCTCAGCGTCTCACCTGGGACCGCAGTTTGAACACAAGCGATTTAACTCATTCATTATACTGAGTGAATCTGCATGTCTTTTATTCCTCATTAAGACTGTGTAATTCCTCAAATTAGAGCCTCTTTGGTATTCATGAATTTCCACAGCAGTGTTTAGCTGCGTTTGCACGTGGACACATAAAGGAGGCTGACATGAAACTTCTAGCAGTGTCCTGCGGTGTGACATGCTTCACTTCATTTAAAGTTATTTTGAAATGCAAATTATTTCTAATTATTATATGATTATTATGCATGCAGCGTTTATGAGTTAAATTAATTGAGAGGCAACATGGAATTTGTTACACCTCAGGACTATTTAAAATGAACCAGTGAAGGAAAAGATGGTGAAAAACTACCAGTTACATGATGTAAAATATAAATTTTTCTTTGTAAATACACCACCATTCAGAAGTTTGGGGTCAGTAAGATTTTTCTTTAAGAAATTATTACTTTTATTTAACAAGGATGCATTAAATAGATTTCTGAAGGATCACGTGACACTGAAGACTGGAGTAATGATGCTAAAAATTCAGCTTTGATCACTGGAATAAACATAATTGCTTTATAAAATATATATAAAAATATATATATATAAAAGATAAAAATATATTATGA
>RJVU01069573.1:1554534-1589863 GCA_003731715.1 Anabarilius grahami
GATCACTGTAATACAAATATAATTGTTTTATAAAAATAATATTAAAATATATAATTATATATGATAAATATATTATGAATTTTATATAATATATATTAAAATTATATTTATTTTATAATTTTATATTTATTTTATAATTATATTATAATTAAACAGATTTCTGAAGGATCATGTGACACTGAAGACTGGAGTAATGATGCTGAAAATTCAGCTTTGATCACAGAAATAAAAATACATTTGTTTGATAAAAATAATATAAAAATATAGAATTATATAAGATAAAATATAATATGAATTTTATTTAAAAATTATATAATAATATGTAAAAACAAACAAACAAATAAACAAAAACAGTAGTGTATGTGTAAATTTTAACCTAATATCTCAATCTAAAAAAGCTGGAAGGCAGCATGTCACATACGTACCGTCATCAGGTTGCTCTTTCCATTCCTCCAGATCCAGTGACGGGATGTTTCCACAGAAGAGAAAGTCCTCCGGGTAAGTTTGTACTCTGAACGGATCAAGAGGAACCTCCGTCACACCACTGTTGTCACAGATGACACGAGACAGAGAGTGCCTCTGTAGTTCCCGTCTTTGTTTTGGGGAAAAGACACCGGGATGTTCCCACCAGAATCTGAATAACACAAAGAATATCCACATTTTGATTGATGCGATGTGTTATTCTTATCATTTTGACATGAACTCAGACAAGTTAAAGGAATCATATGACAAAAAACATCTCTTGTGCTTCAGCGGTTGGAATGACATGACAATGACATCGACAAAAGCAAATCTTGTTTAAACATTTAACCTCTGTACTTTACACATTTATTGTACTGAACTGAATCAACACTGAACTGAATTGAGCTGAATAATGAGCACAACAGTCGGGTTCCGGAAGTAAAAAATCGAATTTTAATGTCAACTTTTAACCTTTTAAAGCCTATTGTGAGCTCTGAGGTCATTAATCGATGGTATTTGCTTGTATTGAAGCCATTAGTCTGCATTATTTTAACTTAGATTTAAAATAATAGTGTTTAACACTGGACTTCATGATGAAAAACTACAATACCCATGATGCTGTACAGAAAATTCCACCAATCAGAGTCAAAACAAGCAAAACGTATCAAAAGCTCCGCCCATTGGATTGTAGTTCTTCCCCTCACTAAAGCTAAGTACACAGTCCTGTACTTTTGTATTTTTGTCCATTTTTCAAATACTTTTTTGCTTCAAATCAAAAGTTTGTGATGTTGTGATTCTCCTCGTAGCTGCTTGGTTTTGGTTCACTTTAACAAAGACTTTTATGAAATCCCTATGGGAGAAACGAGTGGATAAAACACTTCTGGAACCAGCGCTGCTGAAAAAGTGGAATGGCACTGTTGGACTCTTTTGTCTTTTTGGAGCTGAGCAAAAAAATGTTCTAAGAATGTTTTGCTAACGTTCACATTAAGTTTTAGAAATGTTATATCTGAATGTTCTCTGAATGCTAAAAACGTCCAATTTTTTTTGGTTATGCAAACATTAAAGGGAACAAATAATGCCCCTTTCACAAGATGTAATCTAAGTCTCTGGTGTCTCCAGAATGTGTGTGAAGTTTCAGCTCAAAATACTCCACAGATCATTTATTATAGCTTGTCAAATTTGCCCCTATTTGGGTTTGAGCAAATACACACCGTTTTGTGTGTGTCCCTTTAAATGCAAATGAGCTGCTGCTCCCGGCCCCCTTTCCAGAAGAGGGTGGAGCTTTAACAGCTCATGCTTCGGTTGCTCAACAACAACAAAGCTGGAGAATCTCACGCAGCTAAAATGAGGATTGTCAGTAACGG
Source organism: Anabarilius grahami (assembly GCA_003731715.1). Taxonomy (NCBI): domain Eukaryota; kingdom Metazoa; phylum Chordata; class Actinopteri; order Cypriniformes; family Xenocyprididae; genus Anabarilius; species Anabarilius grahami. Next base: position 1,556,361 of record RJVU01069573.1, read on the forward strand.
TGTTCAGCCTTCCATTGTTCAAACCGGAGTCGACACTGATGGAGAGACTCAGGAAGAAGTTACAACTTTTAGACGTTTCTGAATGGTTAGTGGATAAATTTATGTAGTTGCTGTGGAGTTGATTCAACTCATCCACTAGCATGTGCCGTCATGTTAATGTTTTGTTCAAATCCAGCAATGAATTGACCCTCGTTTGTGAAGCAGACCGGCGTAAAATGACGGCAACAACACTCTACTACAACAACTCTTCCTCTTCTCTAAAGCAGCCCAACATGGCCCCGCCCCCTTTGTTGCGTGTTCTCTGGGGCGGGGTTTATGTAAATTTTAGGGTTAGTGATGTCACTAACCCAGGAAGAAGCTTGTTGTAGTTCCTACCAGCTGTTTGTTGTAGTCCTTAAACAGAAAATATCTCTCTTTGCATTGAACTTTGAGCGTCGTAACTTTGCAGATGTTGTTTATGCTCAAACAGCAACATTACACACTAACTAAAAGTGAAAAAAATCTAGATTGTATAAAGCGCTATAGAAATAAAGCTTGACTAGTGAGTGACTATATTGTAGTGACTGCGGGTTAACTGTAGTTGAGCAGTGTTTCTGCTGTCATTATTCAAAGCTCACCTGTCACCTTCCCTCAGCGTCTTCATCTGTTTTCCAATCAAGCATGCGAAGAGCGGTCCGGTCCTGGCTCCAGACAGCGGTCGCTCCAGCACTCCTCCCAGCCACACATCAATGTTGTTTGGACGTCCATACACATCCATTACTTTCTCTACCAAAACATCATTGCCGATCACCTCGGCGAGATCTGATCTGGTTTCAACTCTGTCAAATCCACAGAAAACCCTCCAGTCATTGTAACCTGTAAGAGAACAGCCAGTCAGGTTTACAGATCAAGTGTTGGTTAGGCTTTATTCGATGGTCCACTTTAGACATTCTACTAAGTAACTACATGTCAACTAACTCTCATTAGAGTATTAGTAGACTGTTAGGATAGGGTTCGGGTTAGTAGGATAAGTTGACATGTAGTTGCACACACAAACCATCTCCCCTCACTCACTCATTTCATTTGCTCCTGATGAATATTGTTGGTGTTACAGGGCATGAATTTTGGCGTAGGATTGCGCATATTGCACATCATTTTACTCATTCTCACACCCAAAGTGTGCACACATAAAGCCGCCTCTCAGTACTAAATTAAGTTCTTTTTCACTGCTTATTGCGCTTAAACAGTCAAATACACACAAAATCAAACAGTTGAAAAGGAAAACACGTGTAACAGTATAATGGATCCGTGCGTCAGATCTTAAAGTGACAACAGCCTAATAAACCTGCTGCTAAATTTGATGTAACCTGGTAAGCCGTGATCTCGTCCCCGCTGCAGGTTCAGAGCTGCCAGATCTAAAGTCTCTGGGATGTTGAGAACCACGAGTCTTTCCATCAGTTCTTCTGTCATTAGATGGTCCTGGCTCTGCAGGGCAGCCGGCCGGCCCAGAAGACCCCGCAGGACCGGATCCAGTCCGCCTTCAGAGCACAAAACATGCCATGATACACTGACAGACAGACAAAATATATTTTTGATCCCATTTGCAAATGTGTGGAATACAGTGCTGAGGAGTTATGCTAACTAAAACTTATTTTTCACTAGTAAATCAGAATAACAAACTGAACAACAAAAAACATTTTTCTGAACATGATTTATTGTCATTGTAATCAAGATCAAGTTGTTTTCTATAAATCGGGATGCATGTAAAATCCCCTAGATGTGCAACTGATTTGAACTTCAAATGATAAATCATTCAGTGCTTCATTAATGAGTCTGCCAGTTGCAGCAGTGATAATTATAGTAATTTAATATTGACATATTCAATATTTCCGTCCCTTGCCTGGACATGTACGCATGAATCAGCTCTATAATGAAGTCAGCCTACTCTGAAACTCTACTTTTTCTTTCTTATCAACATGAGATACATTTCAATATTTTGCATGAGTGAAAAGAACATCTGGCAGCAGCAGAGTCTCCATCAACACACACACACATATACACACGCATGCACACGCACACTCAAGCACTACACACACACATATATATAGACACACACCCACATACACACACAACACTCAAACACACACACACCACACACTCTCTCTCATACAAACTCACTCTCTCTCACACACACACACTCATCTTGTTTTATGTATTTTTAGATATATATTTACTTGGAAAGCAAAAAAACAAGTTTTTGACAGTTTTTGATCAGAATAAACTGTAAATTGTACCAGACTCTCTATAGAGTAATAATCAAAAGTCTGGCTAGATCAGAATTAAAAGAGCAGGAAAATCCACCAGACCTTCTTTTATCAGTCTCCAAGGGCTGAAGAAGGTCTGATGAAGATTCAGAGAAGAGAAGTGTTCGTGTTCCTGGAAGCTCTCGTTCAGTCTCCTGAGCACCGGTGAGATGGTCACATGACCGAAGCGGAACGCAGCCGTGGCGAACACGTTTGACACAGAAGGATTCACAGAGTCGTTATAGCCCTCGTACGGTCCGATATACTCATCAAACGCTTCCCGTCCAATGATTTTTGGAACGTAGTCCCTCATGGTTATGATCTGCAGGAAGAACAATATCATAGAGTCAGTATTTACTGCCTACACGAATCACAGAGACAATGGATTCCAACTCAGATCACGTGTTTCTAAGATAATGACACAACATTATTGGCTAAAACAGCCCATTTTAATCAGACTGAATTCTTTTTGCTGATATTTTCAGTACTGAATATCATAAGAGAATTAATGATCAGCATTTCTCTCTGACACACTGCAAAAAGTGATGTTCTTCTTCAGTATTTTTGTCTTGTTCTGCTGTACAAATATCTAATCTTTTTAAATCAAGATACATTTACTGGAGAAGTAAAATGAGTAAAAGTGTGAAGACTTAGTCTTTATGACCCCATTGGCAGATATTTTTTTCTTGTTTTAAGCATAAACTCACTCAATTTTGATCAAGTCCTTTTGCTTCTCAATCTTGATTTAAGAATGGTTTGATATTTCTACTGGAAAACAAGACAGAAATACTGAGGAAGAACATTTTTTGCAGTTTTCATTTAAATTTAGTTTTAGTAATTTTGTCATTTTTATTAGTTTTTGCTTTTTTAAGTATTTCTATTTAGCTTTAATTTATCTTTATTTCATTTTTAGCTTACACTTATTTTGCAACATTTCAAATTTTTGTTTGCATTTTCAAGTTTAAGTTTCTCCTTTAATACTTATATTTATAATTCACTTTTTAAGCGTACGTGAAGGTCAGCGCGTAACCGAAATTTCATCAACAGAAGAGTACGTGCGTACGGTACGCACACCGCCGGATTTTTGTAACCGCATGTACTTTTTGTACGTGCATTTAATTTTTTTGAAGTAATTATTTTATTCTCGAGGTGGCGACCATGCACTGGGGGCGTCGATTCCCAAGACAGTCAAAGAAAAACTGCATAAACAGAACAGAACGGAACACATGCAAGCTACAGCGATGATGGAGGCCTACATAGACAAAAGATTGTGAGAAGAGGTCAGAAAGTACACTCATTTGTACAACTCTAGCATGAAACAATACAAAAACATTTACATGGGTTGTAACTCGTGGCGAGAGATTGCTCAAAACTGCAAGTGCGTCGAACACCTGTGAACACATATGAGTCAAATGAAGTATACTTTGCAAGGCTGTGCATTCGTGTACGCGTAAAAAAACAAAGTATACTCAGGGCTTAAAGCCCCCCTGTGGTGAAAATCAAGTTTTTAATGTTGTTTATATGTCTATGTGGTGTTTTTAATATGCTTTAAGACAAACCATGTGCAAATTCACATGTCAACACCAGTGCTGAGTATTTTCTCCTTAAAACTGCAGTAAAGCAAAGACAGTCTCAGTTTGAAAAGGCTGGTGTTTGTGATGTCACAAACTACCTTGTAACCAATCACGTCAACGTGCTGGCGGGTTTTAGCAGGGGAGTCTCGAGAGAAGCCATGTTATCCTGGTATATTTTTCTGTTGATATGAAAAATCGGGCAGATTTAGCAATATGGCGGGTGTATGATGTATATAGCGATGTTATGATGAACTATGCCTTTCTCCACTGACGTTCTGAGTCATTCAAAGCGTTTGTAAGGATACTGACTTTTAGAAGACAGCTGTCTGAATTGTAAATGTGAACATGGTTTGTGTAACATTAGCAACACATTATTAGCTGCTTGATAACGTCAAGCAAAAGGCTAATCATAATAATTACCGTTATGTGTCCGACGTTGTAAAGAGCGATACCATTGTGCAGCGTTTACCTCAGTAAGTTGACCGAGTGGATCTCTGAGCTGGCGTGAGCGTGTGGAGGCGGGGCTAATTTGCATATTCATTGATCTGTGTATACTAAATGAGGCAAGGGTGTAGAGTTATGTTCAAGCTATTTTGAGGCATGAAGAATTTTTCTTCACAGTAACAAATGTTTAAATATGTCAATTTGGTAATATAAAGATACGTTTTAAGGGATAAAAGGATTGACTACAGGGGGACTTTAAGAATTGTCTGTCTAGGTAGGACGCTCACTAGGTTTTGGAACAGATCTAATGCATTTTGCAGATTTGCTTAAACAATTTAGCATCTTTTTCAGGACAACATGAAATGAAAAACTACAAAATTGTAATTCTGAACACACTTCTATGTGCCCCAGGGTGCAAAATCCAGAGATCTGCTAAATGATACTCTGATTCTGAAATCTATAGATGCAAATTTGAGAAGCGCACGGTTCATTTGCTCACTAATGTGAATGGGACTCGTCTATGGGGGATATTGTACATGTACTCAGCTCTGCGAGATGGTCGTTTGGGACATCCTGTGCCTGGAGATAAGATGAGATTGTACGGCTCTTTCTCCCTGTGATACGCCTCAGAAATTCATCCAGTCTTATCGCTGTTTATGAAAATAGCCCAGCTTTTAACCTCGAGAAGCACGGCACCCCGCACAGAGATGTTACAGCGGGGGTTTCAAAAGCATGTCTGACTGACGGCCAGCCCTCCATGGAGGGGATGTATAAATCAAAACCTGCTGTCCATAAAACCGTAATACAGCAGCTTCACCGCTGCGGACTGGAAACTGTTTTTACTGGTTGTGTGAAGTCGGCCCCTGCGGGACTTTGTTAAAACACTGCGCTCCGTTTGATGTGTGCCATTTCCTTGGCTTCTGTACTACTTTAGAGTCACTTTCTCTGCCACTTTAATTTATGGGACCCGGGCAGCATTCAACCTTAGAGATGCTTGTGAGAGCGATCAAATGTCTCTTTGATTCAGTGAGGACCGCTCGGAGAGGAGGAGGGTTTTACATCCACGGCTCAAGGCCTTTAATCCTTAAATTTCTTCTCTGCCCAGTGTGGCGAAACTGTTTTGCTGTCAGGAATAGAGCGGTGCCGCCACATTCATCAGGCTAATCATTTAACTGCATTCTGTATACTGTAACTTTTATTAATAGATAAAATGCATGGCCAAAAGTATACGCACCCCCTTCTAATCAACTCCTTAATGATAAATCTTAAAATGAACATTATTCTGTTCATTACATGAGTTTTCATTTTTATGCAAAGACATCCAGTGATGTTTTTTTGTTTTGTTTTTTTGTTCCGAGTATATACTGCTTTCATTGCAAAAATAAATTACATCATCTGCTATTTATTTTTAAAGATATTAACGCTTTATTCTAGTTTACATTGTTTTATACAAATTTGATTTAATTTGTTGTACTAAAATAACTAAAACTAAAATATAAATTAATTATACATTTATAAAATGAATAAATATTATGCAGACATGTAGTCTTTGTTTTTTGTTAGACATGTTTTAAAAAACTAATTAATAATATTAATAATAAATACTAATAATAATGATTATTATTTTGTGTTTTTGACATGTTTAAAAACAAACGAATTAATAATATCAATAATAATAAAAATAATATCTTTAGTTTTTGTTAGACGTTTAAAAACAAAAACTAATATTAATAATATCAATAATAATAATACTACACTTTTGTTTTTGTTAGACATGTTTAAAAACAAAAATCGAATTAATAATATTATTTATTTTTTAAATATGCAACAAAAAAACAAAAGCTAATTANNNNAGCTAATTATTATTATTATTATTAGTAGTATTATTTTTTGTTTAATAAAAATGACAAAAACACTACAAAATTACTAAAACTTTAAAAAATAAAGTAATACCATAAATAACTTCCATTACTTGAATTAAAAAAAAATTGTAATTGAAATAAAATGAAATAAAATATTAAAAAATATATATATTTAAACATTTTCTATGATGTTTTATACAGATAGTTGCCAAGGCAACATTTTTCATTTAGTTTACCTTGATGTACTAAAATAACTAAAACTAAAATTTATTAAAAATTTATAAAAACTACATGGACATATTAAAATAAACTGATAAAAATGACAACAACAACAACAACAAAAAACCCAACAAAATTACTAAAACTTTAAATGAAAACAGAAAATATACAGGTAAAATTAAAACAAACTCAAAATATTAATATAAACTATAACAGTATATGTCTCAATGATACTAAAACAACACTGCTCTGAATCATAAGACACAGGCTAAAAACACGAGCCATTCCTCCTCCACTGATTGAAGCAGCTGTCAGGCAAACATACTGCTGTACAAAACTGCACTAATATAAAGGAGTTTTCAACCCCTGAAGCTCAAAATGTTTCTGAAACTGTAGATAAGACTTTAATTGGACACTTTCAAATGAGAGAAAAATACCATATGACTGTGAGCAACAGTGTTGAGAGATTAACCGCTGTTACTGTACGGATATATAAACAATAAACCTCAGATCCTGATCACTGTGAACTGAACAATCTCTATATGAGAGGATTTACTTTAAATAAAGGAACTGTATAGGGCATTTTCAGGACAAGTTAATTTTACACTGTAAAAAGTGATAACCTGCAATCATATTCTCACTATTGGTGTGCGATATACAGCTATGGAAAAAATTAAGAGACCACTCCAAGTTCAGAAATCAATGTTAAGTGGTCTCTAAATTTTTCTATAGCTGTATATTGTCTATGATAATAATATCGTAATTGTTGTTTCAACGATGTGCGATCTGACATTATCGAGTATGTCTCTCACTCACTTTACAAAAACCAAACAATTACAATTGTTAATCAATACTACAAGAAGTGTGCTGTTTTTTTTCTCCAAATATCAGCACGATTACAAATATGATATTGATTTTATACAACAGTTCAGTAAACAAGAAGCTAATAAAAGCTGACTTACTTAGTTGGCCTTTTAGACACAAGATTGCCTTTTTTTGAAACAACAGCACTGTTTTGTGTTTCTAAGATACATATGGCGGTGTTTCGTTACTGAATTAATCAGTCCTTTTAAATGAAATGCTTAAATGGATGATTCAATGACTCACTCATTAAGGCAGTCAGATGCTACGTTCCTGAATGAATCAGCCGTCTGAATGAATCGGTTGAATGAATGATTCAATGATTCACTCATTAAGGCAGTCAGATGCTTCGTTCCTGAATGAATCAGCCGTTTCTATGAAACAGCTGAATGAATGATTCAATGACTCACTCATTAAGGCAGTCAGATGCTTCGTTCCTGAATGAATCAGCCGTCTGAATGAATCGGTTGAATGAATGATTCAATAATTCACTCATTAAGGCAGTCAGATGCTTCGTTCCTGAATTAATCAGCCGTCTAAATGAATCGGTTGAATGAATGATTCAATGACTCACTCATTAAGGCAGTCAGATGCTTCATTCCTGAATGAATCAGCCGTTTGAATGAATCGGTTGAATGAATGATTCAATGACTCACTCATTAAGACAGTGATTTCCTACCACCTACTGGCAGTTTTAATTTAATATTATATATATGTACCATTGTACTGCCATAGATAAATTATTTTTGGTTGAAATGCACAAGAAATTTTTCCTCACTTATCAGCTGTTCATTCAAAATGAAAACTTCCTGTCTGGAGGGGAAATGCCTCCTGCTGCAGTATTTTAACATAAATCATTTCTTTGATGATGATGCACAATGAAACTTTGACTTCCTGTGTAAATTTATGCTAAATATATTCCATAAATTACTCCTGCCTGACAAACGTGCCCTCTGATGGGCAATTACTGATTTTAAATGTCCGCAGTTTTGGGTCTCATTGTCTCCGCTGAAGAAAAAACTGTCAGTTCTGGACGAATGTTTTCACCTGTGCTAAATAGAAATAAATAGTGACAGTCGGCTACTTAAGCATCAGGATCATTTTTATTTCTGCATTAACAGTGCATGCATCATTTGTGAGTTGAAAATATTTTTTAATCACGACACAGAATCACATGTGATTCTGTGTTGTGATTCACAAACAAAATAATTATAGTATTCTTTTTAAAAGGAATACACAAATACAAGTCTTCAAACTGGTCATTAAAGTAGTTTTTCACAGTGTAGTAGTGTCTGTTACCTGATGCAGCGCTCCAATGATTTTGCGTGTCTCCTGGTAGATGACCTCTGACCCCCAGTGAGGGTTGAGTCGTGTCAGGTGTTTGGCCAGCCGGTTGTGTTCTCTCACCCAGAGCGTGTGGAGGACAGACAGGGGCAGGATCTCGTTTACCCTGCTGTCACCTGCCGCGAAACACTCGACCCGTTCTGACCCGGGATCCTGGAGGCATGCGGATGGCTGGACAGAGACAAAGGGCAAGTACGGCCGGCCCTCATCCGTGTATTTACTATTGACAGCCAGCAGCCCTTCAGAGCCAGAGAGGTTTCGGAGGATTTTCTCGAGGTCTTTCGAATGGCCGTAGACGGTTGATGCGTCTATGAAGGAAGTGACTGAATTCATCTGTTGTCGAACGTGTTGCGTGTCTGTCTGGCCATTTAGGCAGGCGGGTGAAGAACGGAAAAACGGAAGACAGCTTTTGTTTCTGGACAGTTTATCATCCTTGGGAATCTGTGTGTGTAAGAGAGAGAGATTACTGTATATAGAAGTGTTTCTAAACCAGTTTGCTCAGATTCTGTTGAACCTAGAAGCATTATTATATATTCATGAAATGAAAGTGTAAAGGCCTAACAATATGAGCAAGTGATGAAAATAGCCAATTATAGAAATAGTTCACCCAAAAATCTATGTCGTTTACACTCATTGACGTCAAATCATCAAATGCATGAGTCGTATGGACTTTTATGATACTTTTATGGCTGGGCGATATTTTGAATATTCATGATGGTAATATAAAACTACACTCTAAAATATGATGGGTTAAAAACAACCCGAATGGGTTGTTTTAGCCCAGTGATTGGGTTGTTTTTATCCAGCAAATGGGTTGTTTTAGCCCAGCAATTGTTTAAAATGACTGTATTGCTTGCTTAAAATGAACACAACATATGTTGGAAATGAACATTTATTAATAAATGTAATGAATAATAATTAAACAATAACATTTATTAAATTGCTTATTAATAAATGTTCCCCTTTTGATTATTATTGTTGCCTCTAGTAATTATGTGTCTGATTTTTAATTTCCAACCTATTTTGAGTTCATTTTAAGTCAGACATATAGTCATTTTTAAACAATAGTTCAGTTAAAACAACCCAATCGCTGGGTTTGTCCATTTTCAACCCAACTTGGGTTGTTTTTAACCCACCATTTTTTAGAGTGTAAGCAATATTGTGAATATTGCATGATTTTAATGTGCTTTATAGTCTATTTCTTCCAGAGATGGTTCTGATATTAATGTCAGTATGGTTGAAATGACTTTCCTTTGACTGAAATTTATTTTTAAGCCATTTTAGAGCAAAATACATAAATACTGTATAGAGATATTATGTAAGTACAGATAAATAGCATTATAAACAAAGAGCACGGGTTCATGAGTTGACGAAAAGCTGATAGTTAATTAAATCATAAAATGTAAAATAAAATAAACAAATAATCTAAAAAATGAAACATAATAAATATTTGTCATGTGATCATTAACCTACATTAGAACTGTGAACTTGTTGCTAAATTATTGAAACATTAACTTTGAACTTTATATGCAAAAGCCTCTAAGTGCCGTCTGTAATTTTCTTCTAAAATAAGCATTTTTATCAAGCTTGTACTGTATGTTTATGTTCAGTTAATTCACTTTAATGGCAATGAAAAGGACCTATTAATTGCCATTAAAGTGGAATTACTGAACCTAAACATACAAGCTTGATAAAAATGCTTATTTTAGAAGAAAATTTCAGACAGCACTTAGAGGCTTTTGCATCTGAAGTCTTCATATAGATATATATATATATATACACACATATTTGCACATGAACTCTGAGTTCATATCATTTCATTTCCATTTCCATGTTATATTGCCTCACTGCCTTGTGTCTCGGATGAGTTCCTAATTTGTTCCCTACAAAGTGCACATGCACACAACATTCATTCTAGGTTGTTTGCTAAGTACGTTGTGATGCATTGTGGAAATGAAGTTGACAGTCCCTCTTGCGAAATCCCAATGTATAAAATCCAGTTTCGCTTTACGTTTTTCTCATTATGGAATTTTCACATTATGGAAGCCAAAATGGAATGTCATTTCAAGTTGAATAAACAATTAAATGCATAATGAAACTAAGTCTCCTGAGCTTTGAAAGAGCAAAAACATGCTCCTCCGGGATGGACTCGCTTGCAAAATTGATCACAAATCTTTTTGTTAATTTTCTGTCTGTCATTTACGGGAGGATGCCGAGAGTGGCCGGTCTATAGTGAAGCTCTGAGTATTAGTATGCAGTATGCAGTATATATGGCTCAGGGTGGGCAGGAATAAAATGCTATTTTGTATATCTATGGAAGTGTCCTCCTTGCCTCTGGCTGGGGACCGTGAGATTAGTTACAAACCAGCACAAACTCCCCACATTTTTATGAGCATTTGGAGCCCCGGAGGATTCCAAACGGCCAACAAAAAGGTGCTGCCGTGACCCTCATTTTCAATGCCGTTTGAGGTTCGCCGGAGATAAAGAAGTAATCAATGAGATATATTTTGTTTTTAATTATAAGGCTCAGCCACATTCCCGGATTCATCTTCGTTGTTCCGAACCAACAGTCCTGAACTGTCCTCGGAGTCAAATATATTCCCACCTCTGACTCATCGGAGGCCGTCAGACAAAGCGAGCGCTAGACAATGACGTCGCCCCTGAGGAAACGCATGGCATTTTATCTGTTTAAACGAAATGAACTTCTGTCAGTGAATTCTAAAAATGAGAACAGTAACCTGCTCCTTGACACGGGATGTCAAAGCAGGAGATAATTCTAATGAAATGTCTGGGGGAATGTCTTATCCAGTCAATAGCAGAAAACTAGCTGCCGGTGACTCTCATATGAAAATAGATGTTGCTCGTGATTAATAATACACAACACCAGAGACAGTATGAGCAGGAGACGGAGCCCTCACAGAATAATGAATGAGAGCAATCGCAGCGATCGATATGCCAGCTGAAGAATGGAAGCCCCGCCCTTAAATTTAAAAAGCCAATTGCTTTTTTTGGCAAAGGCATACACAAGAAACTGTTCTATTGAATAGAAAGGGTTCTATTTTATAAGGATTCCAATTAGAACTTTTTAAAGGGTTCTATGTTACACATTATCTATATAGAACCTAGTAGGGATGGATTGAAGTTTTGTTTTAATGTGTATGTGTGTGTGTGTGTGTGTGTGTGTGTATATAATATATACACTCACCTAAAGGATTATTAGGAACACCATACTAATACTGTGTTTGACCCCCTTTCACCTTCAGAACTGCCTTAATTCTACGTGGCATTGATTCAACAAGGTGCTGAAAGCATTCTTTAGAAATGTTGGCCCATATTGATAGGATAGCATCTTGCAGTTGATGGAGATTTGTGGGATGCACATCCAGGGCACGAAGCTCCCGTTCCACCACATCCCAAAGATGCTCTATTGGGTTGAGATCTGGTGACTGTGGGGGCCATTTTAGTACAGTGAACTCATTGTCATGTTCAAGAAACCAATTTGAAATGATTCGAGCTTTGTGACATGGTGCATTATCCTGCTGGAAGTAGCCATCAGAGGATGGGTACATGGTGGTCATAAAGGGATGGACATGGTCAGAAACAATGCTCAGGTAGGCTGTGGCATTTAGTGTGGCCTAAAGTGTGCCAAGAAAACATCCCCCACACCATTACACCACCACCACCAGCCTGCACAGTGGTAACAAGGCATGATGGATCCATGTTCTCATTCTGTTTACGCCAAATTCTGACTCTACCATCTGAATGTCTCAACAGAAATCGAGACTCATCAGACCAGGCAACATTTTTCCAGTCTTCAACTGTCCAATTTTGGTGAGCTCGTGCAAATTGTAGCCTCTTTTTCCTATTTGTAGTGGAGATGAGTGGTACCCGGTGGGGTCTTCTGCTGTTGTAGCCCATCCGCCTCAAGGTTGTGCGTGTTGTGGCTTCACAAATGCTTTGCTGCATACCTCGGTTGTAACGAGTGGTTATTTCAGTCAAAGTTGCTCTTCTATCAGCTTGAATCAGTCGGCCCATTCTCCTCTGACCTCTAGCATCAACAAGGCATTTTCTCCCACAGGACTGCTGCATACTGGATGTTTTTCCCTTCTCACACCATTCTTTGTAAACCCTAGAAATGGTTGTGCATGAAAATCCCAGTAACTGAGCAGATTGTGAAATACTCAGACCGGCCCGTCTGGCACCAACAACCATGCCACGCTCAAAATTGCTTAAATCACCTTTCTTTCCCTATTCTGACATTCAGTTTGGAGTTCAGGAGATTGTTTTGACCAGGACCACACCCCTAAATGCATTGAAGCAACTGCCATGTGATTGGTTGATTAGATAATTGCATTAATGAGAAATTGAACAGGTGTTCTTAATAATCCTTTAGGCGAGTGTATATATATATACTGGTCAAAAGTTTGGACGCATTACTATTTGTTTTACTATAACATGTGTTTGAAATAAGTTTCTTCTGCTCATCAAGGCTGCGTTTATTTGATCAAGAATACAGGAAAAACAGTAAAAATTTGAAATATTATTATGATTTAAAATAATGGTTTTCTATTTTAATATACTTTAAACTATAGTTTATTTTTGTGATGCAAAGATGAATTTTCAGCATCATTACTCCAGTCTTCAGTGTCACATGATCCTTCAGAAATCATTCTAATATGATGATTTGATACTCAGTTATTATCAGTGTTGGAAACAGTTGTGTTGCTTAATTTTTTTTTTTTTTCAGGATTCATTGATGAAAAAAAGTTTAAAAAAAAAAGAACAGCATTTATTCAAAATAGAAATCTTTTCTAACAATATAAATCTTTACTATCACTTTTGATCAATTTAGCACATCCTTGCTGAATAAAAGTATACATTTCTTTCCAAATAAAATAAAATAAAAAATAAATACTGATCCCAAACTTTTGAATGGTAGTGTATATTGTTACAAAATATTTTTATTTTAAATAAATGCTGTTCTTTTTTTACACTTTTTATTCATCAAATAATCCTTAAAAAATTATCACAGGTTATAAAAAAAATAAACATATTAGAATGATTTCTAAGGATCATGTGACACTGAAGACTGGAGTAATGATGCTGAAAATTCAGCTTTGCATCGTAAAAATAAATTATAATTTAAATTATATTAAAATATAAAACCGTTATTTCAAATTGTAATAATATTTCAAAAATTTACTGTTTTTTTCTGTATTTTTGATCAAATAAATGCAGGCTTGATGAGCATAAGAGGCTTCTTTCAAAAACATTAAAAATAGTATTGCATCCAAACTTTTGACCAGTACTATATAAATATATATATAAACCAGTGTTGTGTTGTGTTGTGTTGTGTTGTGTTGTGTTGTGTTGTGTTGTAAAGTAAAGTAAAGTAAAGTAAAGTAAAGTAAAGTAAAGTAAAGTAAAGTAAAGTAATGAAATGAAATGAAATGAAATTATGAAATAAAATAAATAATGGAAACTTTAATCTTAAAAACTTGTTTTAAAAACTGTTGCCTTGGCATCTAACTGAAATAATTTGAAGTACTAAAATTACTAAAACTAAAATAAAAATAAATGAAAGCTATAGAAATCCTATGATAACAATTAATGTCAAATTCTGTTTGTGAATTGATATGAATCATTAGCCACAAGTTTGTAGCTTGGCTGTAGCTGAAATGATCAGTATCTTGTATCTTGGGAAGCTACAGCTTCAGAGTGGCTCCCTCAACACTGACTCACATGACTAAAAATGACTTGAGGCGTCGAGTTGTTGAGCAGATCTTGAGAGGTTACCTGCATTGGGAAGCAGGGGTTGGCATTGGTGCAGGTGTGCAGACAGTCCCGTCCCTCCGAGAATGCGGTTTGGCTGGAGCTCTGAGGTGTGAAGGAGATATCATGGTCGATATATTGGCCCCAGTCCACCAGCATCTGGGAGTAAGCTTTATCCTCCAGGACGGATGTGCTGGAGCCACGCATGATTTTGTTACTGACTTCTCGAACCTTAAAATACAGAAATGAAAGCAAATGAGATACATATTCTTCCTCTGTCGTCATTCCGATCATCATTTTTACACTCACTGTAGCTGCTGAACATGAATATATATATGCTTTCCTGTGTGAAACTCACTGCCATGATGATTTAAAGTCAGAAGAATTCACCTTCAAGTCTGTGATAACTCATGTCTGTAGCACAAACCCCGCAGGACGAGTTACAAGCTGAAGGTTAATACTTATAGTTCACCAAAAAAGGAAAATTATTCCATGATTTACACATCAAGCCATCCTATTTGTATATGACTCTCTTCTTTCAGACAAACACAATCAGAGATGTATACATTTTTTTTGAAGATTTTGAAGCCCACAAAAGCGCATCCATTTATTATTATAATGCTCATATGACATAGTGAGAATATGAAGCTCACACTTGAGGAGGAAAAACAGCTCAATTTGACCCAAAATGAGCAAAAATATGCAATTTGGTGCAGATGCTGATATTTCTATGGCCGAATTGATGAAATTCTGACATAAATATCAGTCATCGCTCTATATCTGCCAATAATATGTCTTAGTAAGATGTTTAAATGCTTAGTTTTATGATCAAAGCTGTAGTTTTAAAACATATAATGCAATGCAATAGAATGATGATTGAGAGATGAACAAAAAATCCTTCCTCAAAAGCCTGATGATCATATTGAAGTGAAGTGAAGTGAAGTGACATGTGGCCAAGTATGGTGACCCATACTCGGAATTTGTGCTCTGCATTTAACCCATCCAAGTGAACACACACAGCAGTGAACACACACACCGTGAACACACACCCAGAGCAGTGGGCAGCCATTGCTGCGGCGCCCGGGGAGCAGTTGGGGGTACGGTGCCTTGCTCAAGGGTCTCACCTCAGTCGTGGTATTGAGGGTGGGGAGAGCGCTGGACATTCACTCCCCTCACCGACAATCCCTGCCGGACCTGAGACTCGAACCCATGACCTTTGGGTTACAAGTCCGACTCTCTATCCATTAGGCCACGACTGCCCCTATTTGAGACTCACATCTGAAAATTTTTACTAAAAAAGTATGTATGAATAATCAAGTAAACCTGAGTTGCTTTAATCCAGTAGGTGTTCATCTTGAAATATTACTAACAATATGAAAGTTATTCTTATGTTTACGTTAGAAAAATCAGTGCAGATTTTACAGCGAAAAGCACAAGCTGAAGGTAGACGTTTACAATTACACTAAAAGGCTTGTGCAACCTTTGAACTTTAACTCTATTCCTAACACCATATCTTAATTTGAAGCAGTTGTGCCTAAACATATAAAACATTGGGATTTGTTCTGGTAAATAAAATGCATGGAAATGAACCCTGATACACTGATGTTTTGTGTGTGTGGGCTGTCAAGGAAATCTCATTATACCCCTCTTCCAGAGTTTGTTTACCTGTTAAAATGTCATTAAAACCACTAGCAATTAAACCGGTGTAGCTAAATTAGATGGAAGTGTTTTTGCGAGCTCTCTCTGCACAATGTGAGATGTGACAATATGAACATTTGTCATGGCACTTCTTGCACTGAAGTGCTGCAGCCTCATTAAAAAAAATAGTTTCAGTGAGACACGATGGCAGAGATGCTCATGTTTCTTTGCATTTGTGAAGAAGAGGTTGTGCATATTTAAAACAGCGCGCATAGCTTTGCATTTTTAATGCGATAATAGAGCAGGGAAAGGCCACTGTGTCACAGGTAGATGTGAGATCGAGCTGTTTAATATGTAACGGTTTCTCAAGCTTATTTGGCAGACGTTCACAGAGTTTTTATTATAAATCTGCTTATATGTATGCAAAGCAAACAAGTATACTCACTCAAAACTCCCTCAGTCCATTCAGACCATTTCCAGAAAACAAATGGCAAAAACAACATGTTCAAAAAAACAACATGATTATGAACATCATGAGTTTATTACTGCACTGAAAAAAAAAACAATTTCCTTTGTTTTTTTTGTCTTGTTTTCCAGGACAAATATCTAAACATTCTTAAATCAAGATACAAGTACTTGAGAAGCAAAATGACTATTAGGATTAGTTCATGTCTTTCTTTCTTCAGTCGAAAAGAAATTAAGGTTTTTGAGGAAATATTCCAGGATTTTTCTCCATATAGTGGACTTCACTGGGGTTCAACGGGTTGAAGGTCCAAATGTCAGTTTCAGTGCAGCTTCAAAGAGCTCTACATGATCCCAGACGAGGAATAAGAGTCTTATCTAGAGAAACCATCAGCAATGTTCTAAAAAAAAAAAAATTATATACTTTTTAACCACAAATGCTCGTCTTGCACTGCTCTGCGATGCGCCACGCATTACGTAATCACGTTGGAAAGATCACGCGTGACGTAGGCGGAAGTACCGCAGTAGGGCGAAGAACTCCTCCAACTTCAAAATCGTCCGACATCGTTGTTTTACCTTTTTTTTGTAAAGGGCGTTTGACTTGGTCTTTACACGTTTGCTTTGCAAACACTTGTTCAGTACTTTCGCCTACATCACGTGTGACCTTTCCAGCATGATTACGTAATGCGTGGCATATCAAAGAGCAGTGCAAGACGAGCATAATTTTATTTTATTTTTTTAAATGACGATCGTTTTGCTAGATAAGACCCTTATTCCTTGTCTGGGATCATGTAGAGCCCTTTGAAGCCGCACTGAAACTGACATTTGGACCTCCAACCCGCTGAACCCCAGTGAAGTCCACTATATGGAGAAAAGTCCTGGAATATTTTCCTCAAAAACCTTCATTTCTTTTCGACTGAAGAAAGAAAGACATAAACATCTTGGATGACATGGGGGTGAGTTTTCTGAAAAATGTATCAACATTAAGTAAGTTTATGCTTAAATCAATAATAATTATCTGCCAGTAGGGTAAGAAAATTAAAACATAATTCAGAAGGAAGACAGGTTTATTTTTCTGACCTCACTGGCAGATATTTAGGTGTTCAGAGCTTTCCTGTAGCTCAGTGGTTAGAGCGTGGCACTAGCAATGCCAAGGTCATGGGTTCGATCCCAGGGATTGCACATACTCAGATACAAAATGTATAGTATAATGCAATGTAAGTCGCTTTGGATAAAAGCGTCTGCCAAATGCATAAATGTAAATGTAAATGTTCAAGCATGCAGTGCTGATACTTGAAACTTTGAGGGCTGATGGTACTTCACCAAACTCCGCACACCTGTAAGAGCTCATTTTGTGGTCGCTTGAAAAAGGACACGCCTCTGACTGGCCACATGGTGGTGTTATAACATGGAAAAAATTTTCATAAAATTTTTCACGTGTATAAAGGATTGTATATCACACAATTTTTCGCACACACCCACGACATTCATGCCCCATGGTAGAACTCCTCATTATGAGAAACTGCATCTAGGACCGCCTCTGTCCATCGAATCGTTTGTTAAATATTGGAGATTATTTCAAAAACCAACTTTGGCGAACTAGTCCTAGGTTTTTGACTCAACCTCGATAACTATTAAAATGCTTTTAAAACCATATATTTCCTATGGTAAATTGCCTGTATTGGCTGTAAATGGTCTTTTCTATCTATGATCTAAGTGGTTACATGCTTGCTAAATAAAACATAATATCTTTTTATAATATCAAGTGTTTAAAGGCCTTTAAGCTCTTGAACTACCTTAATTGCTGCTTGCAGCTATATTTGTTCTTGTTTTCAGCAAAAAGTCACTTAATTTTGATTATTTTTTCAGAAAACAAGACTTCAAGTCTTAAGTCATTTTGCTTCTCAAGAAAAATGTATCATGATTTTAGAATGTTTAGATATTTGTACTGGAAATAAAAACTACAATAAAATATTAGATGAAAAGCATAAACTTAAACATAAAAACGTAAAAGTTGCCTTGGCAACTAACTGAAATAAAAACGATAAAGTACCACTCTGTTTGTTTTAAAAGTTACATGTTTAGGCCAGTCAAACAGTGCTCGTTAATGTCAAAATGTTTAAGATGGCCCATCAAATTAAAGGAGGCGGGGCTTAATGTTCACAGAAGATGAGTGTAAATTCTAACCCTAATCATAGATTTTGCTTCTGTAGCTCAAATCAGACTGGAAAACAGTATTTTTCCACTTTGGTGACAGTGTTGTTTTATTATCTCTTTTTTCTGGTTTTCATTTTAATTTTAGTTTTAGTAAAAACAATTTTTTTATATATATATTTCTATAGCTTTAATTTATTTTTGCATTGCATTTGCATATCATTTGCATGTTTCATTCAAGGTGACTCATCCCCCCAGTGAATCATTTTGTTTGCACATTATTTCTAGTCATTTCTTTCATGCGTTCTGTGGATATTCTTGTGCAGCTCACCAAAGGAAGTTGGAAGCCGCTGTATTGGCATCCAGCGTTCCAGCCTTTGGGTTGGTTTTCTCCATCCTCGTACTCCGCGGGGAGCCATCTGGCCAAGCCGGTGTTGGCTGCTCCCCAAAGCGGGTTCTTCCTAAATAACACAGTATGAATGGATGTGATCTAAAATGTCCTCACATTTTTTAACAATATAAGGGAACAGTACTGTTGATTAAAGTGGTGCATGTTTGCAGAGAGCTCACAGTCAGTGAGAAATAATATTATGTGCATTAATGCATTTTCCGCCCTTGCATGGATAAGGGCTGTAACAT
The DNA here is from genome assembly GCA_003731715.1 of Anabarilius grahami. Taxonomy (NCBI): domain Eukaryota; kingdom Metazoa; phylum Chordata; class Actinopteri; order Cypriniformes; family Xenocyprididae; genus Anabarilius; species Anabarilius grahami. The sequence continues at coordinate 1,575,612 of RJVU01069573.1, forward strand.
TGCATTGCATGATCTGAAAGATTACAGGACCTGATTAATAATGGCTTTACATACATTTCACATTCTGGCTCAATGCAATGCATAAATTCTCTCACTGAATATAGAGAAATATTCTCAAACTTTTGAATTCTTTTCTCACTGAATGCTCTTTTTTGTTGTCAAAGCATTATGGTTTCTAGATTTTGGATTGACAGCATTTATATAGTTGGTCAAGCTCTAGTAACAATTCTATAAGATTCTGAGAAATGTTTGAAATAGATTTAAATGAAGTACAGCATGTCACACCACATTCAACCGCTCATTCATATATCATAAAAGATACATTTAATCAGAACTAATGATGTTTTTGCATTAAAAATATAAAATTCGATGCATCAGAATTGGACGGACATGGTAAATTTCCTCCCGCAAATGTAAAATTAATGCTATAACTCTTGCAAGCCGAGCCAGCACGGAGAACCGAAAATAATTTCCATGAAACTAAATCAGACATATGCATCATAAAGAAAAAGTTGAGTTTATTCTGATTAAAATATGTTTATGTGATTGCACACATCAGCTCTATCACAGTATCGGCTCAATGCAAATGAATCCAATAGAAGCACATGGTACATCTGGTAGATGAAAGAAAGCAAAGGCCTGTGACGTCTTCCATGACCCAGGTGGGCGAGTATGAATATTTAAGGTTTAGACATTATTCTTATACTGTTTAGTGACATTCTCATCTGGTTAAAGCTCTGACCCGTCTTACCGGTCGCGGGTCATCTTATCATATCGACCTGATTCTCTTCACAAAGGCCACTGAGCAGTTAACCAAATGTCTGATTTCTGTGCTTTCAAACTGTGAGATGTGCCTCTTGCTGCATTATGGATAAATTATTAAGATGGAGTCAGATACCTGTTATTGCAGACTCCAGAGATGCTGCGGTATTTTCCTTCCGAGGCGCAGGTGGTGGGCTGAAAGGTCTGAGGGCATCCAGACAGGTTTGCTATCCACTCCACTGCCTTCACGGAAAGGAGTTCTTGAAAAGGAGTTAATGTGTTTACGAACGCAACTCAAACATTGAAGGGTAAACAGTCTGCTGAGGTTTGAGTAGATGCAGCAGCTCTCATCAACTCTTGTGCATAGATTAAATCTGACATTTAAAGCGCTTCAGAGATGATACTGCTGCTGCATTATTCCACAGTTAGAGCTGGACTGAATATCCCGTACAAAATAACACGCTAATACCCCGCAGCGGCCCCAAAAAGTGTTTAGACACTTCATTCACACTTAAAAATGTCATTACATTAGATCAAGTGTCATCTGGGATCAAATGCTGCAAGATCTTTTATTAACTTCACTTCTGATATCTAATGTTGTAACATTCAGGCTCGTGTGACTTGAATGTTCAAATAATTTTTGGGGTCAAAGCAGAGCTGTAACCAGCATAGACACTGAATGGGACAAGTCCCCACAAATAACTAACTTTTCCCCTGCCAGAGTTTAAAAAAAATAAACAGTTGCCAGCCACCGCCAGTATTTTTGATAATTTTCACAAAAATGTAATGGCTATTTTTTTGCATGAATATCTGAAGATGCAACATATCACAAAGAAAGAACAGTGTCTCTGCTTTTAATCAACAAACAAAAAAGTTTTATTCTAACTTCATGCATTCTTTTTCATCAACACTTGAATGTGGGTTTCATAAAAAAAGGAAAATCATGTTTTTTTTCCCAAAGACTACAACGTGCATAAGCAGTGCTTTCATCGCTTGTTTCTGCTCTTTTTTTTGCCTTAGTTAGGAGAATCTGCACTCTTTCAGAAGATGCGTAATAGCGCCCCCTACTGAATAACAGTGAAAACAATTATGTCAATGGCAGGGAAAGAGTTAAAACGTATGGATCCCTGCACATGACATGAAGGGAAAAAATAGTAGGCTAAATTGTGCACATGATTTATAAATCGAGGGAACGAAATAGTAAATCACGTGCACAATTTAGAAAAACAAGGGAACGAAATAGTAAATTGTGAGCATGATTTAGCAAAGCGAGGGAACGAAATTGTAAATCGTGGGCATGATATAGTAAATCGAGGGAACGAAATAGTAAATCGTGAGCATTATTTAGCAAACAGAGGGAATGAAATAGTAAATCGTGCACACGATTTAGCAAATTGGGGGAACAGATTAGTAAATCGTGCACACGATTTAGCAAATTGAGGGAACGGAATAGTAAATCGTGAGCATGATTTTGCAAATCGAGGGAACGAATTAGTAAATTGTGGGCACGATTTAGCAAATCAATGGAACGAAATAGTAAATCATGCGCATGATTTAGCAAATCAAGGGAACGAAAGAGTAAATCGGGTGCACGATTTAGCAAATCAAGGGAACGAATTAGTAAATCATGTGCATTATTTAGCAAATCAAGGGAATGAAATAGTAAATCGCATGCATGATTTAGCAAATCAAGGGAATTAAATAGTAAATCGCAAGCACGATTTAGCAAATCAAGGGAACGAATTAGTAAATTGTGGGCACGATTTAGCAAATCAATGGAACGAATTAGTAAATTGTGGGCACAATTTAGCAAATCAATGGAACGAAATAGTAAATCATGCGCATGATTTAGCAAATCAAGGGAACGAAAGAGTAAATCGGGCGCACGATTTAGCAAATCAAGGGAACGAATTAGTAAATCATGCGCATTATTTAGCAAATCAAGGGAATGAAATAGTAAATCGCATGCATGATTTAGCAAATCAAGGGAACGAAAGAGTAAATCGCGTGCACGATTTAGCAAATCAAGGGAACGGATTAGTAAATCGTGAGCATTATTTACCAAATCAAGGGAATGAAAGAGTAAATTGCACGCATGAATTAGCAAATCAAGGGAACGAAAGTGTAAATCGCATGCACGATTTAGCAAATCAAGGGAACAAAATAGTAAATAATGCGCACAATTTAGCAAACAGAGGGAACGAAATAGTAAATCGTGCACACGATTTAGCAAATTTGGGGAACAGATTAGTAAATCGTGAGCATGATTTAGCAAATTGAGGGAACGAGTTAGTAAATCGTGAGCATGATTTAGCAAATCGATGTAACAAAATAGTAAATCATGCGCACAATTTAGCAAATCGAGGGAATGAATTAGTAAATTGTGCGCATTGTTTACTTTTTTTCCCTGTATGTCAGGTGTGGGGCTCCATAAAAAAGTAAAATTTTTAGGCTGGACTGCCTCACAGCATGCCATTGTCAAAATGTATGAGATAATTGGCCAATCAAATCAAAGTAGGTGGGGCTTAATGTTCACAGAAGGCAAGTGCGAATTCCAATGCAACGCTTTAGTTTTAACAGTAGTTGCGTTTCCATTCCCCTTTAAATTGTGCAAATTGAAATTGCGAATAAAAAATACGCCCAATGGAAACGCGTTAATTTAGCAAAAACTACCATATATCTCAAAAAAGATTTTACGCTTGCATCAGGTGGTTTTTCAGGCAATTCAAAAAATGAATATTTCGCAAAACTGCAATGGAAACTCTTTTTTTTTCACATTTACAGGTCATCTGGCATACGTAAAATTATGTTTTAGAAACATCAGTTAAAGAAAATGCGGTCATTTCGTAATAGTTTTTTATTGACATTTTATTGCGCAAATATGTAATGGAAACCCAGCTAGTGAAAGAGTGCGTGGTAAGATCATGTAAGTAGCTAAACATTTAATATTTGACACCTGTTCCACCATAAAAATTTTAAAATGACTGAGTAATATCTAGTGATGCCAATAACTCAACTTTATCAAATGTGATTCATAACCTAATGTGACAAGACAGGAAACGTTTTGCGTTTTCGACATATCAGACATACGAATAAGAGTGAATGTATGAATATTTCAAAATAAAATATTATTTGCAAACAGATTAAACTGATTACTTCACAACTACAATTAGACAGTGAACTTCTTTTCCCATTTTTCTCTTAAATCCCTTTTAATCCTTTAATTATTTAATTCCTTGAAATATAAAGACCAATTACCACTCCAAGACCACCCCTGTTCAAGACACGGTTACGGCCTCGGGTCAAAGTACCTGACACAGGCAGTGATCTTCTATGTCTCCTGTTCACCTTCTCCTTTAAAAGCCCTAAAGTCATGTGAAAGATCTCTGCTGATTTGGAGATGTGCTGTGTTTCTGATGACGCCCGTCTGGAGAGCGTGTACATCTGTAAAGGGGGCGGCCGAGGATCAAACCTGCTTCTCAGAGGAAAAGATGGAAACACCGTCCTGACTATATCGAGAGATAAAATGAGTAAAGATGATAACAATGATAATAGACTGTTGTTTACCAGTGTGCAGTTTGATTCAGTGCTGCATTGACCATCTGAAGACTCTCTTGGAATGAAGATATAATCAAGCTCTCGGGAATTGCTAGTTTTCAGAGAAAGAAACAACTAGTATTGGTGATTGCCAAAATCATTTTTTATGTTTCTGTAATGGTTAATCCACACCAGTATGTGTAAGCTCTTCAGTCACAGTAGTGTTTCTAATGCTAAAATATCATTATTGTTGGGATTTAATGGATTCAAAGATAAACTGCACAAAAGTTTCATCAAAAGAAAGTCTTTGGGAACAACTAGAATCTATTTGGAAGTCAATAACAACAGAGACTGTGGAGAAGTACATAAAAACAATGCCAGCAAGAATGCAAGCTGTTGTCAAGGCCAAAGGAGGCCATACAAAATATGTGTAGAACATTTGTCAAGAACATTTTCCTAACGTTCCCATTAAGTTATGAAAACGTTATTTCTGAATGTTCTCTGAATGTTCAAAATATCTAGTTTTTAAATGTAAAGCCATATGTATAATGCATTATAAGAGTTTTTTTGATGCATTAATTATGCCTTGTAATGCACCTTATAATCTCATAAATTTAATTGTAACCCCAGTTATAATACATTATAATACCCCTTTAGAAAGTATAATGCATTAAAACACAACAAGCAACCAATTCCAGAAGTAACAAGGAATCTGTGAATATTATAATGCATTTTTTCTTTGGTTACAGTTGAAAAAGATTTAGGGCCCTTTCATACACCCGGCGCAACACAAGTGTTTTTTGCTAGTTTCAGCCCGACGCAGTTATCATTTTCACATCCTGCGCCACGTTGTTTAATTATCAAATGCACTCGCTCCCATCTGTTCGTCTATGGGCATGCTGGTCTTCAAACGAGGTGTATTCAGGTGCATTGTTGGCGTGTTGCTATTTTGAGGCAACTGAAAACGACTGCGCCATTTAGAGGTCTGCATTCCCGCGGCTCTCCCGCAGGAACCACGGGACCTGGTAAGATTTCTTGCTGTGCGGGATAAAATTTTGAATTAAAGGCAGATTGCGGTCGGTAACTATAGTGTACATTAGGCAGGAGCGGGCGGTCTGACAATGACCCGGTCGCTCCTGAGATGCTTTGACATCAGCGCATCTGTGCTTGAACTTGAAGTGAACAAAACTTTCTGCAGTGGTGGAATTTACACAGTCCCCAGTACCCTGTCCTGAGAAACCTGGCAAGATATGTTCTTTGCATTAGAGGTCTGCGCGAGTGCACCTTCAGAGGACATTCAACTTTTGTGATCGGATTTTGGAGGAGAGACGTTCTGAAACGGTTGTCAGTCATCGTCATTCTGTTCTTGCGTGGATGTTAAAAAGATTTCATTTTGCAGTATAGCAAATAGTTTTCGTTTATATGTATTTTTGGCTTAGCCTGTAGTTTTGAGGGACATGTTGTAGGCTATTTAATTTAGCCTATTTTTCTTAGTGATATTTAGCCTATTATTTTTTGTGACATTTTTTCTCTTGACATTTTTTAGGGTTTTGACAGCATCATAAGACAAATAACAAATACAAATCTTGTATATGCTATGCAACATTTTATATTTGTTATCCCCAATCACTCTCTTTCTTTAGGGGAAGTTTAAATGCGAGATTCTGGAAACAATCTCAATTTAGCGGGACCCGTCGTGTGGGGAAGAAAATCACTATATGCGGATAGCAGGTGAACACAGAGTAAATTTTAGGCGGTAGCGGGTGTGTGCGGAATAGAACCTTGCGGGAGCGGGCAGGAGCAGGATGAAAAAACAGTCCCGTGCAGACTTCTAGCGCCATTGACCAACTGAAACCTGGTCTAAAGTCAATGGCGCAATATTTTTGTTGTTATTTAAAGAGCGCGTTAGTAATATGCGCCTATAGGTGGGTGCACAATGCGCGAACACTCTGCTTGTTACACACAGCATGCACACAAACATGCCAAACATTAAAATAAAGGATTCTTCTCTGGAGAAGTGTTCAGTCTTTCCGCTTGCAAAGTCCGACTCTGTTCCGACAAATGAGACTCTGGTTGGTTTATTGCACGTTACACCCAATACACACCCATGACTCATTAAGAGAACAGGGACAACCCTTTTAGACCATGCACCTGGCGCGCCGACCATTTTTTCCGATCATCAAACTAGCAAAAGTGGATTCAGACACGCACTAAGCGCACCTGCGCCATGAGCTTCAGACCATGTGCTTAGATCGTTAAAAAAGGGCCCATAATGTGAAAAGCTATAATGGATTATAATGTACATTATGAATACTTTTTTAATGCATTATACATAAAGACTTTAAATAAGGTGTCACGTTTTCTTCTTGGTTATACGAACGTTAAGGAAACATTCCATTTTGCAAACATTATGAGACTGCTACATTTAAATGTTCTCTGAACATTCTGAACCAGGTAGTAACATTTAAAAAAATTAGAAGAAGCCCAACTGAAACATTTCAGAAACATTCCATGACAAAATGTTTTTGTGCTAATGTTTTGAGAACATTATTAAAGACCAGATGACTTTGAAGGAAGGATCTGGAATGTTAGATAAAGTTCTGAGAATGTTCCCTGTTAGCTGGGTACATACACATATATTATTATATTTCACTTGGTGCTTTTTATTATGTTTTCTGTTGTTACATGAGGCTGTGCCTGCATTATACTGACGTCAAGAAAAATCCTCCCAGAAATCCACAGAAATGTGTCAGTGTTGAAAATTTAATTAAACCGCTCATATCCTTAAGTGATATGAAATGAAATGTAAAATATTCAGATTGACTCAGGTTTTACATTAATGTAATGTCTCTAGGGTGGGCTTATGAATACGGGCCAATTTGATGCCTTGGCATTCGTGCCTAGTTAAAGAATGCTGTGTTTGCGAGAAACGTCCCCATTTCACCTCTGATCATGCGGCCCACACAAGCGCATCAAAGCCACTGTCTTCCTGAGGGGCCAACAGCACAAACAAACCAGCAGCCCAAAATCTGGACCGCCTCAGAATGACGACATTCCCCATTGGGAATTCTTCTACAGAGAATCAGACGTTATATAACACGTCTTCTAATACTAACCAACAACCCATCTACTTTTAACATGGAGACGGTAACATAACAATGCTGTCCCGCTCGTCATCTGACCTCCCTATTACGTGTCGAGACCTGCAATTTCTTGGGAAATATCCCAAGGGCCACCACAGGAGATGTCATTACAGAAATTTGGCGCCAGACGTCAGGTACCAGATGTGGTTGGAACATTGGGTCTGGAAACGTTCAAACTAAATGTCAGTAGGTACAAAATAAACAGTAATGAATCTGTTACCAGCTGGCTGTAAGAATAAGACGCTGTGTTGAGTTCTGGTAATTGCTACCGAATCCCACTCGAAAGTCTTTGCTTAGTTGCTACAGTAATTGTTGTATAAGCTATAAAACATCTTATTTATAGATGTCTCAGAATCACATATAAGCTGAAATGTATGGTATGTGAAAGACACCACATACGTTGAGATGAATCTGCGCTCAGATTGCAGAACATCATGACAGAGGTTAAACGCATCAGAAAGCCAGCCATGTCCTCTCTGACCTGGAATAAAAGAACCATGCTTTTAATTAACTAAAAATAAGGCAACAATTGTCTTATAACAGAATAAAAAACTTTGAGCTGCATGCAATGTATATATACTTTCATCACAGAATGATTAAACACTATTTATTCTGTATCTGTGCAATTAAAGTGATCTACTTCACACATTATGAAATAATCAACATTACGATAAAGGATTAGTTCACTTCAGAATTCAATGTTATCCAAGGTCATGTCTTTCTTTCTTCAGTCGAAAAGAAATGAAGGTTTTTGAGGAAAACATTCCAGGATTTTTCTCCATATAGTGGACTTCAACAGGTTGAAGGTCCAAATGTCAGTTTCAGTGCAGCTTCAAAGAGCTCTACATGATCCCAGACGAGGAATAAGAGTCTAATCTAGAGAAACCATCGGCCATTTTCAAAAAAAAAAAAAGATATACTTTTTAACCACAAATGCTCGTCTTGCTCTGTGATGCGCCACACATTACGTAATCACGTTGGAAAGGTCACACGCGACGTAGGTGGAAGTACTGCAGTAGGGCGAAAAACTCCATCTCATTTTCTCCTCCAACTTCAAAATCGTCTAACTTCGTTGTTTTATCCTTTTTATTGTAAAGGCTGTTTGACTTAGTCTTTACACGTTTGCTTTGTAAACACTGGATCGGTACTTCAGCCTACGTGACGTAGGCTGAAGTACGTGACCTTTCCAACATGATTACGTAATGTGTGGCGCATCTCAGAGCAGTGCAAGATGAGCATTTGTGGTTAAAAAGTATATAATTTTAAATTTTTTTAGAAAATGACAGATGGTTTCTCTTGATAAGACTCTTATTCCTCGTCTGGGATCATGTAAAGCTCTTTGAAGCTGCACTGAAACTGACATTTGGACCTTCAACCTGTTGAACCCTGTTGAAGTCCACTATATGGAGAAAAATCCTGGAATGTTTTCCTCAAAAACCTTCATTTCTTTTGGACTGAAGTAAGAAAGACATAAACATCTTAGATGGCATGGGGGTGAGTAAATTATCAGGAAATTTTAATTCTGAAGTGAACTAATCCTTGAACTATGAAATGCATTTTATTACTTGAGTACTTTCCAACCATGAATCTGAAGATGAAATTAGTCGTGTCTTAAAGCATAAAGAAATTTAATTGATTTTGAGAAATACTGTCAAAAGTGTAACACTTCAGTCATTTTCAGAATATCTAATCTGCCATTGTTTGTCATTTGCATATCATCATATTCATCATATAATAGCATTGGAATCAGCTGATTTTTCAGCAATAATTAAATTCAGCAAANGCCTACGTGACGTAGGCTGAAGTACGTGACCTTTCCAACATGATTACGTAATGTGTGGCGCATCTCAGAGCAGTGCAAGACGAGCATTTGTGGTTAAAAAGTATATAATTTTAAATTTTTTTAGAAAATGACAGATGGTTTCTCTTGATAAGACTCTTATTCCTCGTCTGGGATCATGTAAAGCTCTTTGAAGCTGCACTGAAACTGACATTTGGACCTTCAACCCGTTGAACCCTGTTGAAGTCCACTATATGGAGAAAAATCCTGGAATGTTTTCCTCAAAAACCTTCATTTCTTTTGGACTGAAGAAAGAAAGACATAAACATCTTAGATGGCATGGGGGTGAGTAAATTATCAGGAAATTTTCATTCTGAAGTGAACTAATCCTTGAACTATGAAATGCATTTTATTACTTGAGTACCTTCCAACCATGAATCTGAAGAAGAAATTAGTCGTGTCTTAAAGCATAAAGAAATTTAATTGATTTTGAGAAATACTGTCAAAAGTGAAACATTTCAGTCATTTTCAGAATATCTAATCTGCCATTGTTTGTCATTTGCATATCATCATATGCATCATATAATAGCATTGGAATCAGCTGATTTTTCAGCAATAATTAAATTCAGCAAAACAAATATTATGAAACAAAAGTACAATTAAAATATTATATTTTTGTGTTACAATATAGTATACTGTGAATTTGGAGTGTTAAAAAAGGGTAAATAAAATAAATAAAATGTAATTAAAATTAAATTAAAATAATAAATTGGTGATACATCCTCTGACACACACATATGTGTGTGTACATATATATATATATATTTTTTTTTAAAGAAATTAATTAATTTATTCATCAAGACACATTAAATTGATAAAAAGTGACAGTCAATACATTTATAATGTTATAAAAGATTCTATTTCAAATAAATGATGTTCTTTTTGAAATTTCTATTCACCAAAGAATCCTGAAAATAAAAAAATGTATCACGGTTTATTATTTTATTTTGTTATTTTCATGATTTGTTATCATAACATCTTTTTCTTTTGTCAAATCAACTTCAATAATTAATGTGGTTTAGATAACACAATATTTTGAGTTCCTGTTGATTAAATCAATAGCCTTCATTGTATTAACTTAAATGTTCAATTTCAATGAACTCAAAATTTTAAGGCAACCAGGTAACACTTTTTTAAAGATAAACCAACAATTATTTTTTTTTTTTTTGACAGTGCACACAAATATGAAGTAGCACAACTGTTTTCAGCATTGATAATAATCAGAAAAGCAGCAAATCAACATTAGAATGATTTCTGAAGGATCATGTGACACTAATGATGCTGAAAATTCAGCTTAGATCACAGGAATACATTTCAGTTTACAATAAATTCACATGGAAAACAGATATTTTAAATTGTAAATAACTGTTTTTTTGATCCTTGAAGAGACTTCTATCTCCAACATAAAAACTATATTTTTAATGATATACTGATTTCATACCTCTCGTCTCTGTGGTGTTGTATTGTGAGGCGGTTGTCTGTGTGTTTTTCCAGTTGGCTGTGTTCACTCTCCCCTGTGTTCACGTCTGTACTGGGTTTTGCTCACTGACTGTGAACAGTCAAACTCTGCTGATTCCACCAAAAACCCTTGATTTTCAAGGCTCTTGCTACATGAAGCGTGTCGTTGGAGTGGCCCTCTTTAAACACAACACAAGCTCATGTCAAGCATCTGTCAGGACTTGGAAATCATGATTATCTGCTCAGAGTTAGTAGCTTGCTTTGTACACAGATTTCAAACATGACATTTTACAACCTTACTGGATATAGTTCACCTAAATCAGACCATTCTGTCATCATTTACAAATGGTACTTTCATTTTTGGCTGGAATATTCCTATAAATGACCCATGATCATCTCATTTTCGGGGAAATGTCCGTCTGTGAACTCTTACTCAAATTATTTTAGCTGTATGACAGCAGTAGATGAGGAATGACCTGATGCTTTTGGCATATCTCATTTTAATAGTCAATTCTGAAAGATCATCTTTGGCTGGACAATGATCTTTAATTAAAGTAAGTCAAGTCATTAATCTAGATTAATAGCAAAGCATGTTAAGGCTTCATTGGACTGCACTTGATCTGATGTCCTTTTTGCAAAGTACAATCATCTAAAAGCCTGTAAAAAAGATTTTAAATCATTCATTTATAAGAATTCATGTCACATACCCTATAGCAAAATCATAAATATAAGTGACTATTACATTTACATTGTCTGAAGAAAATGTGAGCGCTGCAACACTCACCGCCACAATACCAGTGTTACTATGATTTTTTTTTTTGAGTGGTTTCTTTCTTCCTGTCATATGGTGTGTTCAAGTCCTCCTGGGAAGTTTGTATTTACCAGGTGGGAAGTTGTGTTTACGACGTCAGGTACGTTCAAGATGGTGGTGTACCTTCTCATTATTAACAACACAAAAATACAGCAAGGTTTTTGAAATCTATTTCTAGAAAAGGAAGAACAAAGGTGTGTTCTGCTTTTTGATGTTTTAGTTAATTAATTTATGAAGCCTCTGTAAACTTTATCATTACATATTTTATTGTTACACTTGTGGCCAGAATTATTGGCACCCTTCATAAATATGATCAAAGATGACTCTAAAAATAAATCTGCATTGTTTATCCTTATGATCTTTAATTTATAAAATTAGCAAAAATCTAACCTTTCGTTGAAGGAAAAGAATTGAAATTTGGGGGAAAATCACATTATGAAATAAGTCTTTTTCTCCAAAACACGTTGGTCACAATATTGGCACCCTTTTATTCAATTCTTTTTGCTACCTCCTTTTGCCAAGATAACAGCTCTGAGTCTTCTTCTATAATGCCTGATAAGTTTGGAGGACACCTGAGAAGAGATCAGAGACCATTCCTTCATGCAGAATCTCTCCAGATCCTTCAGATTCCCAGCTCCATGCTGGTGCTTCTTCTCTTCAGTTCACTCCACTCATTTTCTTTAGGGCTCAGGTCAGGGAACTGGGACGACCATGGCAGAAGCTTAATTTTGTGCTCAGTGACACATTTTTGTGCTGGTTTTGATGTTTGTTTTGGATCATTGTCCCGACGGATGATCCAACCACAGCCCATTATAAGATTTCTAGCAGAAGCGGTCAGGTTTTGATTTTTTGTCTGTTGGTATTTGATAGAATCCATGATACCATGTATCTGAACAAGATGTCCAGGACCTCCAGCAGAAAAATAGGCCCACAACATTAAAGATCCAGCAGTATATTTAACCGTGGGCATGGGGTACTTTTTATCCATGTGTGCACCAAACCCATCTGGTGGGTTTGCTGCCAAAAAGCTCTTTTTTTAGTTTCATCTGACCATAGAAGCCGGTCCCGTTTGAAGTTCCAGTCTTGTCTGACAACTGAATATGCTGGAGATTGTTTCTGGATGAGAGCAAAGGATTTTTCTTGAAACCCTCCCAGACAACTTGTGGGGATGTAGGTGCTTTTGATAATTTTTTTTTAGGCTTTCTGAGACTCAAGACTCAACTAATCTCTGCAATTCTCCAGCTGTGATCCTTGGAGAGTCTTTGGCCACTCAAACTTTCCTCCTCACTGCGCATTAGGACGATTTAGACACACGTCCTCTTCCAGGCAGATTTGTAACATCCTTAGTTGATTGGAACTTCTTTAGTATTGCCCTGATAGTGGAAATAGGGATTTTCAATGCTTTAGCTATCTTTCTATTTTGTGAAGCTCAACAATCTTTTGCTGCACATCAGAACTATATTCTTTATTTTTTCTCATTGTGATGAATGATTAAGGGAATTTGGCCTTTTTGGTTCCTCATGTTTGTACTCCTGTGGAACAGAAAGTCATGGCTGGGCAATTTCATGTTCATGATCACCAAATTTTATGGATTAAATATCAAAAGGATAAACAATGCAAATGTATTTTTAGAGTCATCTTTGATCATATTTATGAAGGGTGCCAATAATTCTGGCCACAACTGTATATTACAATGCTATTATATTTTGTAACAGGGAATTATCTTATTTTGTTGTAAATTAAAAAGCCCGACAATGTCACTGCTAAATATTGTTGTATTCCGCCATGTTTCTCACTGACACGCCCCCAACTCGTAAAGATCGGGGGGGCTTAAAAAAATCCAGAGCTTCCCACTTGTAATTACGACTTTGTGGTGGCGTTCATGTGCGTTCAATGTAAATGCGATCTTTTCGAAATGACTTGAACCACCAATATTGTTGAAATCACTATCATTAAAACAAAAATAAAAGGTGCGGTCATATTAGCAAATTTGCGCGGGCAAAATGGTTCGTTATGTATTGTTAATAGTATAGAAATAAAACACAGCTCACACAGAATTCACTTTCAAACAAAACAGCTCTCAAACGCGATGACAATCTTGAAATCATTGTGAAATCTGCCTGTGGAAATCACCTGATCGTGTGGATTCCGATCAATGTCTGGATTTCGCCCGCCAAATTTTGAGGTAAATGTAACCGCACCTAAGAGGAATATTAACATTGATGCTCGCCATAATAATAATAATGAAACACCTTAATCAGGGGTTAAATTGGGATTTGTTGTGTGTGTGTCTGTTTCTGGGGGGGGGGGGTGCTCTGTGGTTTCAGGCTTTTGAGGAGTGCACATGTGTATGCAAAGCTTACAAAATCTTATCAATTGACAAACTGTAAAATATAAGTCGACAGAGCCCTCTGCTATGAACACTAGAATGCAGACCAAAATCATTCTAGATGCTGGCAGTGTGCAAAGCTACATCTGATGACAATAAAATCTTTCTGTAGGCCTAAAGGAGAGTATATAAAAACAAAATACAGGGTTCAACATTAAGCCTTGTCATTTTTGTCAAGTAAATTGGTCACTTGTCCGAGCAAAAAAGTTACTTGTCTGGAATGGATTTTTGTGGTGTAAATATAATTTATTCTGAAGCAATATTCTCAACTGTTCCATCAGCTTTTACATATTTATGATATTTACCCCAATG
>RJVU01069573.1:1589870-1620903 GCA_003731715.1 Anabarilius grahami
TTTTCCCCCTAATCTTATTACATGCTTCATCTTTTATTTCACATTTTATCAATAAATTCAATAAGAAAAATAAGGCAGTACTGTTGTGAATCAAATTTAATAATTTATACTGAACAATTACAACTGCATTAAATAATGTTATAATATTCTTTAAATATTTTTGAATATACAATAAAAAATGTTGGGAAAATTATACTTTTAAAGTGAAGTGACGTGGCCAAGTATGGTGACCCATACTCAGAATTTGTGCTCTGCATTTAACCCATCCAAGTGCGCGCACACACAGCAGTGAACACACACACACCGTGAACACACACCCGGAGCAGTGGGCAGCCATTGCTGCGGCGCCCGGGGAGCAGTTGGGGGTACGGTGCCTTGCTCAAGGGTCTCACCTCAGTCGTGGTATTGAGGGTGGGGAGAGCGCTGGACATTCACTCCCCTCACCGACAATCCCTGCCGGACCTGAGACTCGAACCCATGACCTTTGGGTTACAAGTCCGACTCTCTATCCATTAGGCCACGACTGCCCCGTCGCTGCTACTGGCGGTTCATGAAACTGAACCGCCAGTAGGTGGCGGCAAGTGACTGTCCTAGTCATTCATTGAAATGATTCGTTCAAACGGCTGATTCATTCAAAAATGAGGCAGGTGTTTTGGTATGGGCCATTGAATCTTTGACAACCGATTAGTTCAAAACGCTGAATCATTCAGTAATAAAACGCAGCTGAGTGCCGCTGTGGAAGATGCGCTATGGTTCTGCTGTGATCTTTGTTTGGAACTATTTTCTCTACTGAAATAGAACAAAAACAGTCAGTACAGCGTCTAAAATGTAAGTGACTTTATTAACTTGTATTGAATTTACTTACCTAATAATTATTAACTCTTTATTGAATGTAGGCTATAAAAGTAGTGGTACATTTTCAGTCGTTATTCCAATAACGCGGAAAACAGCCATTTTGGTCGTGTGATGTTACGTAACTCATTTGTTTCGATTTCTCTTCGAGAGGCTGCACGAGCCTCAACAGCGCAACCTTGTTACTGTCAGAACATTATACATTATATATTTTTATCAGTTGCCACTTACACTAAATGTAATAAAATCATGCTTGCTTTTGGTGATTCCCTATAGCTATTTTTGTTATTGGTGTTTTAATCAGGACAAGTAAAACTCTCTTTCTCTTGCCCCTTCAAAAAATTAAGCGATAATGTTGAACCCCGGCCCAATTTAACCCCTGACCTTAATGATGTGTAAACATTGCCGTCTCACAGCTCTGATGTTCATGTATGTATATGTACGTGTACTGGCGTCAATGACTTGACAGAAACAAAAACACTAGCTAATCTGATGTAAAGTTGTGGCTCTTGAAGCTCTTCACGGTGATCGAGAGCCCTACAGATGGGACCTTGAGGAATGACGTATTTTCAGCACAATGCAGCACTCCTGGCTGAATCAATCGAGACGTTTTCTCCTTCATCACTCGAAATGTTTATTACTCCGCCTCTGGAGTTTAATGCAGCGCTGCTTCAGAATTCACTCGAGTCGAGCGCTTCAGCTGGGCTTGCTCTTCAGAGAGTCGGTGACATAACGGCTTCACTGATTTTTGAGGTTTTTGACACCTCATCATTTGTTTACAGACATTGCTTTCATAATTTCTGGACTTTCACACATTTAAAGCATCTGGACACTTTTTAAGACCACTGTACTACGTTCACAACATGCCATCAACATGATGAATTAATTTCATGATTCACAGTATTTAAAGGGATAATTCACTCAAAAATGAAAATTCTGTCATCATTTACTCTCCCTCAAGTTGTTTCAAACCTGTATACATTTCTTTATTCTGCTATACACAAAGGAAGATATTTGGATAAATGTTTTTAAGATCTTGCTCCCCATTGACTACCATAGTAGGGGAAAAAATTATGGTAGTCAATGGGGGGCGAGATCTGCTTGGTGGTTGCAAACATTCTTCCAAATATCTTCCTTTTTGTACAGCAGAAAAAATAAATTTATACAGGTTTGAAACAACTTGAGGGAGAGTAAATGATGACAGAATTTTCATTTTTGGGTGAACTATCCCTTTAAAGCATCTAAACAGTTTTTAAGACCTCTGTATTCTATACTATAACTACTTCGCTCACAACAAGCCATCTAAAATAATAATATGATTAATTAATTTCATGATTTAAACGGTAAATTAGGTTAACCAAAATAATACAGCAGTCATTAATTCATCACAGTGTTCTGGTATAATGGTAATTATCCCTCATGTTCTGTTAAGACTGATTGCATCTCTAAAAATAATAGTCATTGTGAAATTAACCAATTATTTCCCCTCTAAATTACTTTAGTATGTTATTCTGTTTGGGATTAGTTTGGTCCTGGCAAAATAAACAGATAAATAAATGTAATTTAGGCACTATATACAATTTGAAAATATATATTTATAGGCTAAATGTGAATACAAAACAAAAACAGATAGATAGATAGATAGATAGATAGATAGATAGATAGATAGATAGATAGATAGATAGATAGATAGATAGATAGATAGATAGGGTAATTGGGTGACAAAATAAAATATGAATATATATATAGATGAGAATATATAGATGTAATATACAATCAGATAATAAATAATCATAATACACATTTTTACATATAAACATTTCCTCCACACAAGAATCATGGCGTATTCCGTCAGCAGTGAACTAATCATTCCTTTATTTGGAAAAGAACTGGAATAACATCAAACTAAATAGAACAGTAGATCAGGGACCTTGATTTTTAGAAAATTTCCATTTTTAAGGACAGTAGCTGGCAAGACTGTCTAATTACTGTTAATGAAAGAACTACTTCATATTAACACATATCAAATTCAAATTCAAATGCAGAGAACCATCAGAATTGACATTAAAATCTTATACGTATATGACTTGCTATTATGCTTTGTGCTAAATTAAGAGGTTTGAGGCATTGAATAAACAAAAGGGCAAAAGAACACAAAAGTTTGGTTGATATTACAGCTGAAAGTCTCAGAGTTTCACCCGTTTTGCCCTGTAAAATTGTCAAATGCGGTTCATGCATCAACTTATAATGCCGTATGTCAACATTTGCTTTGCTACATAATCAATATGAGTTCAGGTTAAGCACATGATTGATCATATTAGTAGGTAAGAAAGAAATCATAACTCGATGCATGTCAAAATATCATCTACTCAAAGTGTTCCTTAAACGTCCTTCTGGATTTAGAAGATTCGTACAAAAATAACAAGAACTAGATATATCCATAGATATTGTGCATAAAATCAGAGAATGTACACGGATGTTTCTAGCTGCTGCACATGTACTTCTGCGTGAGACTTTGATTGTTGACGAAGACGGGATCCACCGTGGCCACTTTGGCAGCGATGAATGAGTGTATGCAGTGAAGGACGGCCGTCAGATTCACAAACTCCAGCTCCTGTTTGCGGCGGGAAAAAGAGACGCGATCAGAAGGATGTTTCTCAGTTACATGAACTACAATGAAAAATGAACCCCAAACGCTGTCTACGCAAATATATTATAGAATATATATAAACTCAATAATATAATATTAACATTATATGATTATACGTGTAAACACATTCTGACCTTCATTTCGATCTGTTTATTCTCTGAATTCTGGAACAAAAGCTTCACTCGTGTCTTGCCGTCATCCGATGAACCCTTCAGCTGGGAGAATTTATATTTCCAGATGGTTTTCTGTGGAAAAGCAGATGAAAAATGTCAAGCAGAGGAGCCAGACATGCAAAAGCTGAAAATGAAGTGGTTTGATTCAGGGATGAACTTCACATCACATCTCATTCACATCTGTGTTCAGATTCACATCGATGTGCACGTAATCAATATGATGTAACCGAACGCAGACCAGTCAGTCGGAATATGTAGAATTTAGATCTAGATAGATTTGGGTCATTGACGAATAAGGTTTTTAAAAGTGTAAAAAACAAACATAATGGAGATATAATTCTTTTTGAAGTGTTAACAATGAGATTGTGATTTTTATAATCAGTTAACACTGCTTTTGTGGGGGTTTTTTTACAAGATGGACAAAAATTGCCACCAAAAAAGTCATTCGGTTTAACCAAAATTTCGGTTTTACTGAATGACACATTTGGTTATACCGAATGACAGGCTGATATCTAGCTAGCTATCAAAAGGACAATCAAACATTTTATATTTAGTACAAGTTTTTGAAAATATTACAACATTTTCCATGTTTTATAGCGGTTGTACCGAATGACCTGATGTTTGGGGATATGCGTATGAGCAAGTGAAAACATGAATTTTTCATATAGTTAAGAGAGAGTTAGTTACTTTACTTCACAACCATGTGGTCCTTTGTAGACGTCTGAATGATGTCACATCCTGTCACATGATATTGACCGCATGACTTGATCAAAAATGGTCCCTTTATATTGGTTATTTCGAATGACATCAATGAAATTCATTTTTCCGGACATTCTTTCTCATAACAAAGCAACGACTTCTACACATAATTTTAATACCATTTTGCACTATGTTGATATATGATGATATAAAATCATGCCTGAATAAAAAACATATACATTTATTATATTTTAAGATGTTTTAATCACAAATGAAATGGCTGTATTGGCCTTTGGACGATTAAACCGAATGACACTTCAAAATCTTTAAAATACTTTTATATGTAGCAAAATCTAATTAAAACCTTTTGGATTCAATAAAAGAGATCTAGTTGTACTACCTTACATACCTTGGATGTCATATCTTTGTTTTTTTTATCATTATTAAGGCCTTTGGACAAAAAAAAGACCTGTCACGTCATTGAACCATTTATAAAGTCAAATATTCATACTGATCCAAAGTGACAGTACAGACGTTTATAATGTTACAAAAGATCTTAATTTTTAAATAACTGCTGAAAAAATCCATCAAAATATGAAGCAGTACAACTGTTTTCAACATTGATATTAATCAGAAATACTTATTGAGCAGCAAATCAGCATATTAGAATGATTTCTGAAGGATCATGTGACACTGAAGACTGGAGTAATGATGCTGAAAATACAGCTTTGATCACAGAAATAAATTATATTTTACAATATATTACAATAGAAAACAGCTATTTTAAATTGGAAAAATATTTCACAATTTTTTACTGTATTTTTGATCAAATAAATGCAGCCATGCTGAGCATAAATGAGAGAAAAACATTCTTGAAAAAATAAAAAATAAAATCTTACCGACCCCAAACTTTTTGAACCTTAAGGTTACACCATTTAAGCTTATTTAACACACACACACAAAATATCAGAATTAATTTTACTCATAAATTTAAATGTACTCAAAAAAACAGTCACTGTCTGTATAAACTGCATTTTAAATGCAATTTTTAATCATTCTGAATAACTTCAGATCTTAAGATCTGGGGAGTGTCATGTCATTGACCCGAACATTGAATGATGATTTATTCACGCCGAAGGAGGAATGTTCATTCATTTTGCTGATCTTAGTCCACACATGAAGATTTATCTAGTAAATAAAGTTGACTGTTATTCTGTTCTTTCTTCATTCTTGGCACAACAACAAAGCTGCAATAATGACTATTGTGTCTTGTGTTGTGTGTGAGGGGGTGTGTGTTTTACACCAAGACCATCTGCTCTTCTGATACTGCTAATTAAACATTCAGAAAAGACCTAAAGACCTTCATGTTAAGATGACGTACAAGCCAATGGAAAAAAAATCTGAATAATGATCTGTGCCAGTTATTTGATTTCAACCTGAGATTTCAATATAATTAAGACGTTTATAAGTTATATGCTCTTATACGGACTCCTAAAATCAGTCATGATTGAATGTAAAAAATAATAACTGAATATAACAAACTCTCACTTTCAAAAGAAGCAAAGTTTGATGCCTCAAACGACCCCTTGAAAGGAAGACTGAAACCACTTATATTACGGGTAGTTGAACTGGTTTGACGTCATCAGGCGCTGTGAAGACTGAAGACAATCACGTTTAACACACTTGTCACTGCTGTGGAAATCACAGACTGCTATTCTAACCAAGAACAATACATGCCAAATTTAGACGGCACAATTTAATTCGCCTGTCAGCCTTGAAATCAGCCATGTTACTCTATTCAGAGCGGTTCTGCATGAATCACGAATCATTTCATTAACAATTACCTTCTGAACTCTCCATTTCAAAAATGAATATGATTTGAGTCGTAATTTAGGAAACTAGTTCTATAAAAGGGTACAACGGTTAGCTTACATGAGGATGTCAAAGTAAAATTCATATTTGTATTTTTTATGAAATGTTGGTCTGATCAAACACATTGGTGTAATTTGATCAAAGCCAGAGTTATATTAGAATCACTGAGATACTATTTTTATTAATATTATTATAAATTAAAATGTTTATATAGTTTATTACATAGTTAATTGTAATTGTTAGGATATTTGCCCCAGATGGTGGCGCTACAGTGATCAAAAGTACGAAATCGCTCAAAACTCTTAAACCATCAGTCGCAGACTGAAATGTAAACAGTGCAGAAAGTGGGACATTTTTTTCACATCTGTGACGGGATGTCAAAACGTTCAAAGTGAGTGTGGCCACTTTTACTAAAATGGCTATCACTTTTGAACGAAATTAAATAATTTAACCAAACTGGTACACCCATGTACGGGCTCATTCTGTGATTCCTTGAAAAAGGATGTGGTGACTGGCCACTTAATGGCGCTATAAAATAAAAAAAATAAAAAAATAAAAAAAACAGGAAAATGGCTATAGCTACACAACAGTCAGTCCGATTGACTTGAAAATTGGCATGCAGTGACTTTTTCCAAGGTGCCATGATTGTCTACGAGGACACTGGCATATCTCAAAAAACATGGCCGCCATCGGCCAATGAATTTTGAGCACAAGCTTAATGGAGGGCGATCGGAACGTAAATCGCTGGGCCATCGCATTTTCAGCCGCGTAAATTATTGTATATTACACAATTTTTCACACATACACACAATATTCATACCATATGATCGAACTCCTCATTCTTAACAACTTTGCCTCAAGAACCACTCCTGTCAATCAAACCGTTAATTAAATATTTGAGAATATTTAAAAAAACCTACTTTTGTGAACTCGTCCAAGGTTTTTTCGTTCAACCTCAATAAAACCAATGCAGTACAATTCTCCGGACTCTCTAGCTCAATAATTATCAAAGAAAAGCTGAATTTTACCCTTTGGAAAGCTATAAAAGTGTCATTTAGACAATGGGCGTGGCCAAATATACCCAAAACGCCTATAAATCCTAAATGAAAATTCAAAACTTCATGAAATTTGGTGATCACATGCGACATAGGATTCTAAACAAGCATGCAGACTTTTGTGGAGATCGGACCATAGGTGGCGCTATAACTGTTAAAAAGCTTTAAAAATGATATATTTCTTTAGTAAATTGCCTGTACTAGCTATAAATGGTCTTTTCCATCTATGATTGAGATGGTTATAGTCTTGCTAAAGAAAACAGCGCCTTAAAGCGCTGCAGCTATATTTATTATTTTAGTTTTAGTTATTCTAGTACATTAAGTTAAACTAAACTAAAATTAGAAATGTTGACTTGGCAACTAGTATAGCTTTTTTTTTTTTTTTTTCAATGAATGTGTATTTTATTTCAAGCAACAAAATGGTTTTCAGTTTTACTTCCAATTTTTGTAAACAATAATAACACTGAATCGAAGACAATTCATCAGATCCATTGAGACTGTGCTGCCGTTTTCCCTCCAAAATGATGTCACTTGGATGGATGATGATGATGATGGAACAGGCTTCTGTTATTTAAAGGGATTTTACAGACTAAAGGGATGATTCTGAAGACACTGGAAAACCCTGTTAACTGAACACCAATTGAAAGAATATTCACAAGAAAACAAGTTTTGTTTGAAACATTTTGGCTAGAAAAAGGAATAAAACAAAAACAAATAAATAATAATAATAAAAAAATACAATTAATAAATAAATAAAGAAATAAAATGGGAAGATTCCTTAATAAACTGCCAGTAGTGTATAGCAGGGATGACCTGACCTATTTACTGTAATAAGAGTAAAGCAGCTTAGGAAGGAGCGGAACAGTAATTACCTGAAATACTGAGCGCAATATAAAGGCACTCCTGTCAGTTCACTCCTGTCAGGATTCAGATGTGAGTCACTGCTCAGAAAGCCAATAAGCAGCAAACACAGCAAGGTTTCATTTCCTTACCTTTGAAACGCTCTCGGAGCAGGAGAAGCCCGACTCAAAGTCGACTGTGAAGCACAGGATCTTCCCTTGACTGCTGCACATGTAGCTCTTCGACTGCAGAGGAAGAACAATAGGAATATTTACACAGGACCCTCACGAAAGCTCACGAGCCCATTGTTTGCTGTAAACACTGTAAAACAACAGACCCAACATTCTTATTTAAATGGCTGAACATTCTCAACAGTCCTGATCTTGACATGATTTATATTCCCGGGAATAAGACAGGTACGGCTCAGTTGCCATGGAAACGGCTGTCCAACACTGCACTTTTAATACAGAGAAGAAACTAAGATAGAAGAACTTGTCTAATAATCAATTTATTGAAGGGAAAATGTCGATATCCAGTCCAGTAATCATGCAGTACTGCGATCTGATACCATGGTGCTGCCACCGTTTAGTTAAAGTCAGGTAACAATGACTGAATAAAAATCTTTTAGTTAATGGACTGACCGAGAGGAAGCAAAGATCTGGGCAGCGCCTGAAGGGCTTCTGTAAATGTGTCTGATAACCTCAGTCTCTGTGTTTTGTTCCACGAAGTTTGTGATTCTAATCAATGTGATTGTAGAGACGCATCAGTATTCACAACACAATGACCCTCAAAATCACATTACAGTGGTCTGAGCTGACGCAGAGCGCCTGAAGATCGCTGGACTGAGTGGACTTTAATCACGGGTCATCAAATCAGATTTCAGAAAAAATGAAAATAAAATAAAAAATGAATAAAGATGTATTTTAAAATTAGCATTATTAAAATATTTAAATTAATAAACATTTTAGATTAAAATAAAATAATAAAATAAAAAAATAACCATGTTTATTAAAATTAATATTAATAAAAAGCTTAAATGTTTAAATTAATAAACATTAATTAAATATAAAACATAAAATAAAAATAATAAAAAATGACTGAACAAAATAAATGAATAAACATATATTTAAAATTAGTATTAAAAAAACATTTAACTATTTAAACAAATAAAAAAATAAATGACTAAAAATAAAATAAAAAATAAAAAATGTCTTTTAAAATTAGCTTTATTAAAATATTTAAATGAAAAAAATAAAATAAAAAATGACTAAAAATAAAATAATCATGTATTTTATAATTAGTATTACTAAAATATTTAAATTAATTAAAAAAATAAAATAAAAAATGACAAAATAAAATAAATGGTTAAACATGATTTGTTTATTAATATTAAAATATTTAAATTAATAAATGTGAATTAAATATAAAAACAAAATAAAAAATAAAAACGACTAAACAAAATATGAAGTATTTAAATATTTACATTCATAAAAATGAATAAAAAAATGAAAACTGACTAAAAATAAAATAATTGAATAAAACATATATTTTAAAATTAAAATGAATTAAAAACAATAAATTAAAATCTATTCTATTCGATTTGTCAACTTTCAGCAATTTACGTTGTCTATTGCATTCTCATAGCTCAAACAGTAGAGCAATGTGCTAGCAATGCCAAGGTCATGGGATCAATTCCCAGAATTCCCAGGATGCAAGTCACTTTGGAAAAATGTCTGTCAAATGGATAAATGTAAAATGAATTATTAATTAACTGATTAATCACAAATACAAAAATAAACTAACTAACTAAACTATTGTCAATCATAGAATATTATTTTTAATTCAGCATGCACATTTGTCATAAATTTATAATTTATAAGCAATATTAAATGAACAACAACTGATTAATAATAATCCACACCCAAAAAAATTAGCCCAACCCAGCCGAGTCTCAGATCTGCAACAGTCTGTTCCGTCTGCTTTGCATTTTCGAATCAAATCCTCAAAAAAGAGGAAACATTTGTAGCTAAATATGCATGAAATGCAACAGTAATATTCGCAGTATTACAGTGAGAGGCTCTTGAAATCAATTAGACACGAGGAGCAGAGCGAGTTTTTGTGGACGCCGGCAGTGACATTTGATTCTGCAACATCATCAAGCAATCTGTCGAGCCAGAGAAGAAGCCATTAAAGTTCGTCAACACAGCCCTGACTAATATGGAAGGAGCATGGGAATTATTTGCACCAGCCGTGCCAGGATTTCTCTTGGGTCCTTATTATTTTGTGCATTAAACTCTTCCATAGAGCTGACAGAATTATGAGATCTAATTGAGCCCAACACACTGACCTCTTGAGTGGAGGATGAACTTGAAAACCACAGGATGTACTTCTCAAAACTTTTGGAAAGTTTCTATTCAATTCAGACGTCCTGTTACCTTTCTGTTGCTGTTTCGACTCAAACTCATGATCTTCATTCATCATAGGACGCATCTGCTGGAACCGAAGAGGCCGTTTACTCGCAGCACAGATGTGCTGTCGCATTTTAAGAGGCGCATGAAATTCAGCTGCCAGAGAAAGCAAACGCCAGCGAAGCGGATTTGCAGTGCTTACTGTCGCCTCGCGTAAGCATCGGCTGTCACATGTAAAGCACAGACTACACGCCGCTAATTGGAGAGCTTCTCCAGAGGGATATGAAAAACACATAGTGAGGTTTGTCGAGGATTTCCTTGTCAAGCCGAGCGAAGAGAAACTCACAACGGCACGGTGCAAATGCGGCAAAATTCTTCTCTGCAGTCCGTCAGAACACATGCAGGCATTAGAATAACGGTCAAACATGCAACGCTACACTGTTCATCATAAAAAACCCTTCCTAAACTAAGAAGAGACAGCCAGACAGACATGTGTTGTGTTTGTTGATCTACTGAACTGCAACAGATGCATCTCCAAAACATCTGGACAAACATTAATATTTGGGTGATTCATGTTTAAGTTACGCTGCATCTCATGGAAATCCAAGCATACTCTACGCAAGTATGTAAAGCCAAACACTTCTGTCTATGCAAGCTCTAGTCCATGCATCACTGCATTTTGAAGTTGCACTTCAACATACATTAGCATTTTCTATTTCAGGTGAACTACTGTCATGCAGCTTGAAGAGAATCTTGCAGAGAAATGCAATTAAAGGATTAGTCCACTTCAGAATTCAAATTTCCTGATAATTTACTCACCCCCATGTCATCCAAGATGTTCATGTCTTTCTTTCTTCAGTCGAAAAGAAATGAAGGTGTTTGAGGAAAACATTCCAGGATTTTTCTCCATATAGTGGACTTCACTGGGGTTCAACGGGTTGAAAGTCCAAATGTCAGTTTCAGTGCAGCTTCAAAGAGCTCTACATGATCCCAGACGAGGAATAAGAGTCTTATCTAGAGAAACCATCGGCCATTTTCAAAAAAAATATATATATATTTACTTTTTAACCACAAATGCTCGTCTTGCATTAGCCCTGCGATGCGCCACACATTACATAATCATGTTGGAAAGGTCACTCGTGACGTAGGCGGAAGTGGGGTAAAAACTTTTTATATTTATCTATATATTTTTTTTTTTTTGAAAATGGCCGATGGTTTCTCTAGATAAGACCCTTATTCCTCGTCTGGGATCATGCAGAGCTCTTTGAAGCTGCACTGAAACATGACAACCCCAGTGAAGTCCACTATATGGAGAAAAATCCTGGAATGTTTTCCTCAAAAACCTTCATTTCTTTTCAACTGAAGAAAGAAAGAAACACATCTTAGATGACATGGGTGTGAGTAAATTATCAGGAAATTTAAATTCTGAAGTGAACTAATTGTTTAACACTCTGGAGTCGGGAAACACGCCGGCACGTTTTGCTGGATTTTTTTCACATAGCAGCAAAATCAACTTCAAATACTCTGTCATTTTTTGTCATAGAGACATAAGTAATATATCAACTGAAACTATAGACTGTCTTTTATTTGTATACACTCAGAGTAAAAACAAAATGTTGTGCTTTTTGCAAAATAAAGAAAACTAACATAATGTGTGATCTGTCATCTCCCTCTGAAGGAAGTTCATTCTGATAGATAGTCCTCAGAAAATGAACTGTAACTTAGTGAATACTAATCACAAAAAAATGAGACATATGTCTAAAGAAACGTTGAAATGTCAGGTTTTAACAAATATTCTCTGATTATGTAATATGTATGAAAAGAGAAGGTTGTCAGACGTTTGCGAGTCAGCTCATTATCCGCTAATGCGGCCACACCCACAGAGCGAGCGCCTATTCAGACGCAAATTCTGAGGCGATACATTCAACAGAGTGAACGTTTGCTTCAGCTCTGAAAAACACATCAAGCTTGGTCAGTTTCATGTAGGCTACTTTTTATAGTTTTGAGATACGGTGAAGAATAATTCTAAAAGGATTTACCTCAGTGGAAGAGCTGGTTTCACTTTCATTTCGAGGATCAACTAGATCAAGCCAATGATTGTGGATGGTAAGTTTTTTTATTCTTTAGTTCTAGTTTTGTGTGTCTCAGTGTGAATTAATGGAC
Organism: Anabarilius grahami; assembly: GCA_003731715.1. NCBI lineage: Eukaryota > Metazoa > Chordata > Actinopteri > Cypriniformes > Xenocyprididae > Anabarilius > Anabarilius grahami. Next base: position 1,602,583 of record RJVU01069573.1, read on the forward strand.
TTATCGACTTAGATTAGTAAATTGCCATGGCTATTCCCAAACTATATTGCTATACTGAGATGAGTGAAATCGACTGAAATACGTAATAAATACTGAAATAAAATGTGTTAGCAATTTATTAAACTGCACATTAACATTTAGGCTCTATAATATAACAAATATAATATATGAAATGGCATAGAGGTAATATGAATGTTTAGACGCTTTGCGAATGGTGCTTCTACACCTTCCGCTTGAGGATGCCCCACAGGTGCTCAATAGGGTTCAGGTCTGGAGATATACTTGGCCACTCCATCACCTTCACCTTCAGCTTCCTCAGCAAGGCAGTTGTCATCTTGGTGGTGTGTTTGGGGTCATTATCATGCCATTCAGCCCAGTTTCTGAAGGGATGGCATCATGTTCTGCTTCAGAATGTCACAGTACATGTTGGAATCCATGTTTCCCTCAATGAAGCAAAGCTCCCCAGTCCCAGCAGCACTCATGCAGCCCCAGACCATGATGCTACAACCACCATGCTTGACTGTAGGCAAGACACAATTTTCTTGGTACTCCTCACCAGGGCGTCGCCACACATGCTGGACACCATCTGAGCCAAACAATTTATCTTAGTCTCATCAGACCACAGGACATGGTTTCAGTAATTCATGCTCGTGGACTGTTTGAGGGCTTTCTTGTGAGCCAGCTTCAGAAGAGGCTTCCTTCTGGGACGACGGCCATGCAAACCGACTTGTTGCAGTGTGCGGCGTATGGTCTGAGCACTGACAAGCTGATCTTCCGCTTCTGCTACCTCTAAAGCAATGCTGGCAGCACTCATGCATCTGTTTTTTGAAGCCAGCTTCTGCACCTGACACACAGCGCGAGGACTCAACTTCTTTGATTCGACTTCTTTGGCCTGTTCCGAGTGGAACCCGTCTTGGGAAACCTCTCTCTATGACCCTGGCCACTGTGCTGTAACTCAGTTTCATGGTGTTACCAATCTTCTTATAGCCTAAGCCATCTTTGTGGAGAGCAACAATTCTAATTCTCAAATCCTCAGAGAGTTCTTTGCCATAAGGTGCCATGTTGAACATCCAGTGATCAGTATGAGAGAACTGTACTCAAAGCACCAAATTTTAACTGTTCTAATACAAGATCCACACATTGTTATCACTTAGGGTGTACTCACTTTTGTTGCCAGCTATTTTAACAATAATGGCTGTATGTTGAGTTATTTTCAGAGGACAGTAAATCTATACTGCTATACAAGCAGCACATTGACTACTCTAAAATACATCCAAGTTTCATTTCTATAGTATTGTCCTTTGAGAAGTATATACTAAAATGGTTGCTGAAATGTGAGGGGTCTACTCACTTTTGAGAGATAATGTATATAGTTAACTATATTTTAAATAAACTTCAAACAAAAAATGATATATGTCTTTTGTCATTGCATTCTTTCTTAGTTCACTCAGTCACATTCCTGAACTTAATGGCTCATTATGCGGCTCATTAGGGGCAGGGTCTTTATCTCCTCAGGTGTGAATCACAGCATTATTCATGAAGATTCACGCCTCTTCGCATATGGGCTCCCTAAACAAAAAGTGTATTAGAAATTTAAAGTCATTACATTGTTTTTTGTGTCCGAGTAGGCTGGATAATTTCCACATCATTTTGAAGCAAAAACTCTATGCTAAAATATACAATTCCCAAAAGTCTTGTGAAAAAACATTTAGTATGCATTTTGAGGCCTTATTTCAGTGACTTATTTTTTTTTTTTCAAAAACCACGCATATATGTAATACTTTAAAAAATACAAACATGTACATACTTGTTGCTCACATATTATTGTAGCCTAGTTTGTACTGAATACAGTGTAATGAGACTTTTGTCATTAATATGTTTATAAACAACTGAAAAAAGCACAAATGTCAGGGCATGTCAAAACTACTCCAGGCCCACAAATCAGCGTCAGAATCCAGAGGGTTAAAGGGGCTGTATGTAGAATTCAGAAACCCTTGGTATTAGCGACACCGGTGGCTGTTAAGTGAACTGCAGCAGCAACTTACTGCCCGTGCTCATGTTATGTACATGACTCAAGGTGTACTCGATGTACTTACAGCAAAGTTCTTTTTTGTTCTTCTTCGCTTAGAAGTAAAAATAAGTTGTAAATACCTTTGCAGTGATATACTGTTAAAGGGATAGTTCACCCAAAAATGGTTTCAAAATATCCCATAATTTACTCGTGCTCAAGCCATCTTAGGTGTATATGACTATCTTCTTTCAGTCAAACACAATCGGAGTTATATTAAAAAATATTATGGTTCTTCCAAGCTTTACAATGGCAATAAATAAGAAACAGATTTTGAAGCCCAAATAAGCACATCCATCCAGCATAAAAGTAATCCATATGGCTCCAGAGGGTTAATAAAGGTCTTCTGAAGAGAAGCGATGTGTTTTTTAAGAAAAATATCCATAATTATAACTTTATAGACTAGAATCACAAGCTTCCGGTAACGTCCATCCGCGCGTTCACAAGAGATTCGAGTTTCGGCGTATAATGTAGGATGTAGGCATAGTGTAACTCAGGTGAGAGTTGACGCCTCTCACATTTCAAAGAAATTGGGCTGGGGAACAAACTCAAGCTCCTCCGACATTTCTCTTTAAAAATTCTCGTTTTAGACTTCTAATTTGTGACCAGTGTTTTGTTTTGTTTTGCTCTATCCTCTGCACTTCATCAATACGTCATACGTCGGGTCAGAGGTCACTCTTCCGCCGGAATCGACTCACTAACGGAAGCCAGTGATTCTAGTTTATAAAGTTATAAATTTGGATTTTTTTTTTTTTTTACAAAAATGCATCACTTCACTTCAGAAGGCCTTTATTAACCCCCTGGGATTTATGGGATAATTTAAATTTTTGGGTGAACTAACCCTTTAATGAACATCCCGACGCCATCCACACTGCTGAGAGTGACGTTTTGATGAATATGTAAATATGCACTGCACGCTTTTTATTTGCACCAGCTACAACATCTGGACAAACAAAGGCCCACTGATTTTTATGGGTTGCTGTTTTTCGTTACACTGTTTATACAAGTAAATAACTGTTAATGGCTCTATAACGGACAGTAGCATTAACTGCCTTCAATCTTCAATTTGTGTGTGTTTGCAAAGCGTTGGCCAATTGTGTCTGTTTTTAAACACTTGTGTAAAGAATGTTTATGGCCCAAGAAAATCTAGCTGTTTGGAGAACAAACCTCTAATCAACAACTAATTGAAATTCTCCATCACCCTTAGTGGAATCCCAAAGGACAACGTCTCACATCAGCAGATATTTGTTCATTCTTGATGTGAAAAAGCACTTGCCACACTAGAGGTCCAGCATTAAGTCGGTCTCAAACATCCAAGGAAGCACGTCTGGATAATCTGCGATCATGCTCACAAATGCAAAATGAATTTATCAATTTCTCTGAAGTGGCTCTGAAGGCTGATGTGCACCAAAGCCCATGGAGTGTTAATGCTGCTCTTTAAAACACTCATCCATCTCTCAGTGATGTGAATCCCATCATCCTAAATGAGAACTGGACAATCAAGGCCTAATTGATCAACTACAATTACATGAGAAATGCGATGCGGAACACAAACCGCTGGATCTGCAACTATCGTTTATGAACTATTAAAAGTCACTTTCATCTGACTTAGTCATGTTTGTTTAGATAAGCAACACTAGTGTCAGGGATCTCAACAAATAAAGCACAAACATTCTCATCAGGCAATATTAAAGACTTTACATCTATATATTAGGGGTGTAACAGTACACACATTCATCCCATGAATTTTCGGTGCGTCTTACGGTTCGATATGCACATGTACAGTACAGCGTTATAGCCTAACCACCATTACCCACCAATAATCGCAATAAGCTCAATTTTCTGCTACTTTTGATAAGAAACAAAGTGTCATCTTTAAAATTCTGTCCAATTTATTATGAAATTCACACAATAAATGCTGTTTTGACTCTCTTTAATGTGGCCTAACAGATCACTGTACAGGCGCCTCATTTCCGCGGCAGCGCGAGTGAATGCAATTATCCCTTCCTCTTTAAACTAGTTACAGAATAAACATGACTGAACATCTGAAGGTATGTTGAAAGATATAGTACAACTTACTGAAACATGTATAATATCTTGTGTAATCTCTCAATCAGTGTTTCAACCGCAGAAAGATGTCAATGAAACATCTTAATAACATCTCATGTAGCATTACATTTACCTCAGGCAAGTCATTCAGTGTCCACAGCATGTTAGTTCGCTAGAGAAATGAACTCTTTCACTAAATATATGCACTATATTAGCTTATATATTCATTAAATTATTTAATGCATGTTTAAATAAATCTGCCATGAAAATGACAGCCGCTGTGTAAATTATTATATTTCAACAACGAATTGGAGTAAAAACACAATTTTTTAATTAGATTTAGAAGTTAATACAAAAACTGCTGAATGTGCGGTTTCCATGTTTGCATAAAATTTGTTATTTGAGTGTTGATTATTATATCTAAAAATAAATAGCAACTATATTTAGGCTAATACTTTGGCATCTGTTGTTAACCTTTAGTTTTCTCCCCCTGCTGTACCGAACCATCATTTTTGTGTACCGTTACGTCCCTAAAATATATGCATTAAGTACTGTCAAAATTAATGCGTTAGTTTTATTTTTAACGCAATTACTGCAGCATCAGTTTTTTTCGGTCATCCTTTGGCAAGCATTACATTATATCAGGGCTCGTCAACTGGTGGCCTGCGGGCCAAATCCGGCCCATGACACCCTATTCCCCCTTCTCCTCTTTTCCTGGCGGTGCGGCTAAATTTGGTTAGATATCATGGCCGCAGTGGCGCATGCAGCTGTACGGCTATATATGCACTGTTGGTACCATGCACGCTCCTCCAACTGACCTGAGAAACTGTGTGTTCCGTATTTCTGTCCGTGAACTGGCCAAATGCGCTTGCATAATGATCTAAAAAGATTTGGATTCATTCGGACCACTCTGTCACTGAATCATCTGAGGTGATTTCTCGGTCAGTAACAAATACAGAACAAATAGCGCTGTTTTCATGTGTTTCACAAGTTTGCTTTGAACTACACAGCACGGCCCAGTGGATAACGGAACGGAAGCTTAAAGGAGCTGCGTTTATTCCCGGTCACCATTATTAAACAGCGTTGCGACATCCAGTGAGAAGCGTTTTAATTCGACATACACCTCTCGTCTACAAACTACAAATTACTCGATGATTAAACTAGTTTTAAATCGGATGAAACAGCTTCAACATTCCCGACAAGACTGATGAGGAAAACAGGAGAAACGTGTCATGAATGAAGATAAGACTTTTAAATCCCAAAATCACCACACTAACACACAAACTTTTACCCCGAATAAACTGCAGTAAATTACCATGGTTTGTGGAAATGTGGAATATTTATATTGAAAACTATGTTATAGCCATTTATATTGCAATATATTCATTAGGTGGGTAGGGGAATATATTATTCATGTTTTTGTTAAGGTGTATTTTACCTGTGTTTAGGTGTTTTTTATAGACCTATAACATATCATAATATAATATCATTTGACAGTGGTAGTGAGTAGCCATGTATGGTTTTACCTGTGGTTACCAAGTCTCACTGTGATGATATTTTCATTTAAGCCTAATAATTAATAAAATTATTTTTACCAATAAAAAGTCAAAAAGACAAGAGAAAATCACTCACTGCTCTAGACTGAATAACTTTTGTAGCTTTAATAAGGATTAATCTATATTCAATTTATAACTTATGCAGTGAAGACTTTAAGTGTTTGATTATTCAATTTTTCTATATTTTTACCTGTTAGACCTGCCTGAAAATCTTAAAGCACTGTTTACAAGGTTACATCAAAAACAACACCTTTTTGCCAGTAGAAAAAAACCTTGAGTGTTGAGCCCTGATATATTAAAGGCACAGCTAAATTTGACATTTATTACAACAGATTTATGTGAAGATGGTTTTAAGTTCACTTAAATTAAAAGTTGTTATATATTTTTTAAAGCATATTAAATATTTAAAAAAATACTTAAATTGCTTATACCGTAATATTGAATGGCCAAAATTAATATCTAAAATTGAGAAGAAAAAATAAATTTAATAGAGACATCAGTATCTGTGATACTGGCCTTGATTCATAGTGCTTCGTAAAAAAAAGATGCCATTAAACAAATATTTAAAATATACCATCTTTATGTTGTTTCTACATTATTTTGGAGATTCAATGTGAAAGTACTACAATATAAAAATAATTAAAATCGAACCTAACCTTTTTTTATAGGTTTTTATAGGTAATGCAGTGCCAAATAGACACCAGCCGTTTTTCATCCCGGCTACAACAGTTTTGACACTGTGAATTAGTAGGAAAATCTCCTTTAATATGCTCTGAAAGAGCACTACGGTCTTCATTCATATCAAAAGTGGATATTTTCAGATTAAGATCTCGCCTTAGGACCAACTATCCATTCATTTAAACAAGATTGCAACTCACTGAACCCGAAGAAGTCGTGATCCTGAACTCCCGCTGACTTCCCCACATGAATGCGCCATATAAAATGATTATAAAATGTTTCACGCTGCCTCATAAAACTGTCACACTGTCGTCTTATGGTATGTACTGTGCACAACATGAAGAGCTTAGGGGGGTTTGAGCTGGTCGGTGACTGTTCTGGATGGACAGTGGCAGATAATCAGTGCCGTATTTCCTGCGCGTTACAGACTGAAGGTCTCCTGCAAAGCCACGTGGATGAATTTGGGAGCTTTGCATGTTGCCCTTTCTGTATCTCAGCATTGCAGTGATTGAAATTGTTTCTGACAGCTTCGTTCCTTTGTATTATTTATAAATGTCTGGTTAAGGGTACAAAATAATACAGCTCGCGGGCTCAGGGCTGCTTTCTGACCCTCTGCTTTTCAGCAAACGGGGGAAAATGCACCAAGTGTTTTGCTTCCAAAAACCTTGAATAGACATTTATTACAACCCTGAGATAAATATAAACTTGTTTTGATGGATTTAGTTGAAAATGTTTTAAATGACCAAATCACAGGGTCCTCGACTAAGTAATAGCTACAAAAAATAATAATAAAAAAAATATACTTTTCATAAAATTCTTATTTGGTAATAACCTTTTAATTTAATTCAATGCAGCAACTTATAAAAGGATGGAATTATAAATGAATCACACAGAATTGCCAGTGTTTCATGAATAAGACCAATTCTGTGCAATTTTCTGAAATATAGTCAACATGAAAAGTACTTGCAGTTCTTAATGAAAGAGGGTATTCAATCAAAAAAGATTTTGACATGAAAACATGAAAAGTCTGCTGCCAAAGAGTCTGAAACAATCATTCAAGTTGTGAAGGCGCAGACACAATCACTCCACAAGAAAAACTATTACCTTGATTTAGCTAGTTATGTGTTGGAAAGAAATGTCATAAATTACACATTTTAACATAAAGACCTATAGAAGACATGTATACACAATATATTTCCAGTGCAGATGATTTCTTGTACCTCAAACAGTAAAGCATGGTCTATGCAACGTCAATGTCATGGGTTCGATTCTCAGGGAATGCATGAGCCGAAAGTGTTCAATGCAATGGATAATCTGCGCAGTAGTGAACTTGGACCCTAAAGGGGCTCGCACACCGGACGCGAAGCTCAGCGCCGCGACACGTCTTTAAAATTGGAACGCATTGTTTTCTATGAGTGTACGCACACCGGCGGGGATATTCGGCGCCTGTCCGCGGCGCCCAGCTACGACTCAGAAAACAATGCGTTCGAATTTTAAAGACGTGTCACGGCGCTGAGCTTTGCGTCCGGTGTGCGAGCCCTTTAAGTCTGCTCAGTAGTGAACTCGGAACCAGAGTCTGCGCAGTAGTGAACTCGGAACCCGAGTCTGCGCAGTAGTGGACTCAAAACCCGAGTCTGCGCAGTAGTGAACTCAAAACCNGTTTTAGTTACACTCGAAGTAGATTGGCCTCTCTTGCGAGATTCCTATTCGTCGGTCTGTCCGACGTACGTCGAACGTGACCGACTGAATGGGAACCAGAGTCTGCGCAGTAGTGGACTCAAAACCAGAGTCTGCGCAGTAGTGAACTCGGAACCCGAGTCTGCGCAGTAGTGGACTCAAAACCCGAGTCTGCGCAGTAGTGAACTCAAAACCCGAGTCTGCGCAGTAGTGAACTCGGAACCCGAGTCTGCGCAGTAGTGGACTCAAAACCAGAGTCTGCGCAGTAGTGGACTCAAAACCAGAGTCTGCGCAGTAGTGAACTCGGAACCCGAGTCTGCGCAGTAGTGAACTCGGAACTGAACTGAAAACAGAAGCAATGAAACTTTGAAGCAATGAACTGAAAAACTGCGCAGTAGTGGACTCAAAACCAGAGTCTGCGCAGTAGTGAACTCGGAACCCGAGTCTGCGCAGTAGTGGACTCAAAACCAGAGTCTGCGCAGTAGTGGACTCAAAACCCGAGTCTGCGCAGTAGTGGACTCAAAACCCAAGTCTGCGCAGTAGTGAACTCGGAACCCAAGTCTGCGTCGTAGTAAACTCGGAACAGGAGTCTTTGAAGCAATGAACTCGGAACCCGAGTCTGTGAAGTAGTGAGCATAGTGATCCTCAATATCAAGATCCACACTCCCGCAGAGTCAATCGCAAGCAGATCGGTTAGTATAATTTACTGCAGAACAACCCATTATGTTGGTGTGAAAAACATTTATGGAAAATGTAGAAATTAAAGTTATAGATCCAATTGCCTCCCGAAGATCCCGACAAAAGTCTGCTGGCGCCTCAGCTGTCAATCATGACATCACACTCCAGTTTTTAACCCGCGGATATTAAAAACAACACGCTGCAACAGTGTAAAATTAGCCCAATTAGGCAGGAAAATCGCGGACTTGGCAACACATATTTATTTGCCAGCAAACCGCCAAAATAAAAGCTCTAAGCAGGGTTATAGATAACTAAAACTAAAGCCATAAAAAATGGTTACTTACAAAAAAATAAAACTTATTTTATTTATTTCTCATTTTATTTTAAAATTAATAAAACTACATACATACAAAAAAAATAACAACAACACACAACAAAACTTCTTTAATTACAAAATAAAAATATAAAAATCAAAACTGAAATTTGAAATCAATAAAAACTATAATAGTGACACTAAAATATCACTGGCTCGATGGTTTAATGTTTGAAAATTAGAAGAAATTACAGAAATTAAGACAATATTATTGTAATTTCCAGCTGTATTATAAAATATAATTATATTTATTAAATACTATTTTTTTTACAATAGTATTATTACAATACATTTGNTTTGTTTATAATTTTTTTTAATAACAATAAACAATTCTTATAATTTTATAGCCATATTGAATTGATCAAAAAACAGACAAACAAACAAATGTGGCCTCAAAAAAAAAAAAAAAAAAAAATCTATTCACTTTATGGTGAACATCCAAATTTTAGTTTTCCCCAAATTGTTCAGCCCTAAAAGGATGGTTCACACACATAAAAGTCATTTTTCAGCTTTCAGCTATTTTCAACTATAATTCACAACAAAATCACCCCAATCATTCTAGAATTCAATTCAATAGACTGCATATTGCAGAAAAACTAAATATCGCAATGGCAAGTTTTTTTCCAATATTGTGCAGCCCAACTACAAAGGTCAAACTCATCACCTCACCCATCGCGAGTTGTAATTTCGGTGTGAATTTCATGTGAAAGTGAGCATCAAGCTGGTCTACTCCCTCTATGAGCACTTTCAGTGAGCGACGCTCACAAAGAAATACATCACAGGCCGTCTCATTCATGTCGTGCCTTTCAAGGACACGAAAAGGCCATTTGAAATAATCGCCCTTGGAATTAAGATCAAATGGACACATGTAGTAAATTTCGCTGTCAGAACTTGGCAGCATGTCATGATGGGCCATTTGAGCGTTTCCTATTAGGCTTTTTTGTGGCCTTTACTCCCTCAATTAGCCTCAAATAAAACGTTAGTGTTGTGTTAGATGAGAATTTTGATGTCTGGCATGGAATATGATTTGCAGTTTATCCAGAGAGCCACTAATCTGCTCCACTAAGCCAAAGTTTAAGCGAATCACCACTGATTAAACACCGCAGAGAAACCAACATGCTGCTGGCAGAGCGCTAAACCGGCATAATGCTCGTGAGCCATAAATAAACATCCCGTAGTAATGCACACTTGCATGCTAGAGATTCGTTCGAGGGTCGCCGAAACTTTGAGAGCCGTAATGTGACGCTCTGCGTTTGACCCCGGGTGGTATTTAAGATGACTTAAATGCGAGTAACGCAAGTCTCTGGAGCTGCTGAGACTTAAATCCCCTTCATCCCATGAACTTATGTTAGCATATACTTCATAATAGCTGCCCTGCAGGAGTTCATGGCGACACCAGAGATGCGCTAGACCTTTGTATAGTGGAGGTAATTTAACGGCTCAGTGAGGAGAGGTCTCGCAGAAAAGCATCTTCAGAGAAATTTAATTAAAGCAGTAATAACATTTGAAACGCACAAATCAGACACAGACGCGCTTCTGTCTCGCATGCATTGCATTGCAGTGCTGACAGATGCAGAAATCAATGGTTCGCTTGTCATATACCGCTTTCTTTGTGTTTAATCTCTTGAAGAGGAATTTTAAAGCCATAATACTGATTGACAGGATATATATTTTAAATTAAAAGACGCATTCTTGTTACGTAATGCAAAAAGTGTACAGCATTGCTTCATTCGTATTACTGTAATGCATTAATGAAAATCATCCTGTCTAGACAATAATTCTTTTAAATTCAGTACTACAAATACTGCTATTTGATATTGTGCCTGAACAGGATTTTTATTAATGTATTACAGTAATAAGAATAAAGCAACAAAACACTTTAAAATGACATTTTAAAATCTAAACAAAACAAAATAAATCTAAACTAAAACAAGTCCAAATCTTCGAACAGTAGTGTATTTTAGACAGTAAAAAAAAAAATACTAAAATACTTTGGGCAAATACTACAGTGGCAAACATAATATTTTCTCCACTCAATTAGATCGTAATAACGAGACATCATTAAATTGACATATTTTCTCATAATAACGAGATGTTGTGTTGATAAAACGACATTTTTCTTGTTAAAACAACATCTCGTAATGACGTGACGTGTACGAAATATGCCTATATCTGATCTATAATAGAGAATGTATCCTTTATCAGACTTCCACGTTGGAAAAGCAAAAGCAAATATAGCGGAAAATACCTTTCGATGCCTGTATCAATGGCAGTGCCCACAGCACGAGATTGTTGTGATGTGGCGTACAGTTCATCACAGATACTTCCAGTTCCAATCTAAACCAAACTTAACTTATAAGGTAGAAAATTATCCAAGGACCCCTAGACTATAACCGCGATTAAACCCAAAGTCAGTGTGGGTGGGAGTAATGAACACAATATCATTGTTTTATTGTCGTATATCCCCAATTTTAAATATGTATTTTTTAATAATAAAGCACAATTTTATAATTTAGCCTATACCATATTTTCTGGAAAATAAGTCGCACCTGATTATGTTGCATGTACCGGGTCAGACTTAAGTTTTTGAGAGAAAAAAACCCCAGATAATGTTGCATTTTATTACATACAAAAAATAATGTAGCTAAAATACCAGCAAAAATCCATTAATTTTAACGCTGTTCAATACAAAACAATAATGAAAAAATATAAGTATAAAATAAACAAATTATAGTGGCATTCATTACAAACAATATTTCTTTTAAAGCTTAAACGGATTTACTTAAAGTGAAACTGAAACTGGCGTTGGGCTCCTCTCTCATTCAGCGCAATCCAAATGTTTCTGTTCGCACTTGGATGCTAAACTATTATTTATTATGTTGTTAACAATGCTGCACACAGTCACACGAATACAGTCAGTCACAGGCGATCCACACTCCAATCTAGAAGGGGCGCGCGCGGTAATGCAACACTGTTTGCTAACCGCCACAACAGGAAAAGGTGCAGAAGAAGAACAACAGACTATCTATGCATAGATATGTTTATGTGTAATCTCTCAACCAGTTTTTCAACCACGGAAAAACATCAATAAAACAGCTTGAGAATAATAATATCTCACATAGCATTACATTTACCTCAGGCAAGTCATTTAGTGTCCACAGCATGTTAGTTCACTAGAAAAAACAACTCTAGAGGGAGCATGCACTATATTAGCTTATATATTCATTATATTTACTTTACCTGTTAGTAATGTCTTAATTATTTAATGTTTAAATAAATTTGTCTTGAAAACAAGGATTGACAGTAACTGTGTAAAGGATTATATTTCAAAAATGAATTGAATTTTTTTAATATATATATTTTTTATTTAGTGTTGATTATTATATCTAAAAATAAATAGCAACTGAATATAATAGTTTGGGCTCTTTTGTTAATTGTAAAGGCTCCTTGTATATAGTTTACAACATTAGCTGAGATAATTTTATCCTCAAGAAAATGTTAATTGAATTTATTTAAAGAGACAAAATCTGTTCAATAAAAAGAAGGAAAAGAAGCAATTTTATGTTTAGTTTTCTCCCCCCTGCTGTACTGAACCCGTATCGAACCATCATGTTTGTGTACTGTTACACAATATTAATTATTTGTTCCCAGTTTGGTAAAGTTTTGTAAGTTTACTACAAGTTTTGTAACACATTGATGTCAGTGTCAGTACTCACTCGTACTCTCTGCACCTCCATGAACACGGCTCTCTGAAACGCTTTCTCCCACAGCACCAGTTCTGAGCCCAGCTCAACGCTGTAGCAGAAGCTCTGGCCGTGACCCACGAGCACACTAAAGCAGAAGGGTTCACTGTCCCGCAGCTCACCATCCTGCTGGAGGCCCATATAAAACTTGGTCTGTATCCAGCAGTCTTCGGCTATCCATAGCTAGACAGAAAAATAGAGATCAGAATTAAACGATTAGTTCACTTCAGAATTAAAATTCCCTGATAATTTACTCACCCCCATGTCATTTAAGATGTTTATGTCTTTCTTTCTTCAGTCAAAAAGAAATGAAGGTTTTTGAGGAAAACATTCCAGGATTTTTCTCCGTATAGTGGACTTCACTGGGGTTCACAAGTTGAAGGTCCAAATGTCAGTTTCAGTGCAGCTTCAAAGAGCTCTACATGATCCCAGACGAGGAATAACAGTCTTATCTAGAGAAACAGTTGGTCATTTTCTAAAAAAATAAATAAAAAAAATTATATACTTTTTAACCACAAATGCTCTCATCTTGCGCTGCTCTGCGATGCGCCACACATTACGTAATCACGTTGGAAAGGTCACGCGTGACGTAGGCGGAAGTACCGAGCAAGTGTTTACATAGCGAACGTGCAAAGACAAAGTCAAACGGCCTTTAAAAAAAAGAAAAAAAAAGTCTTCTTTTACTATTTTTTTAGAAAATGACTGATCATTTCTCTAGATAGACTCTTATTCCTCATCTGGGATCGTGTAGAACGTTTTGAAGCTGCACTGAAACTGACATTTGGACCTTCAACCCGTTGAACCCATTGAAGTCCACTAGAAGTAGAATAATCCTGGAATGTTTTCCTCAAAAACCTTCATTTCTTTTCAACTGAAGAAAGAAAGACATGAACATCTTGGATGACATGGGGGCGAGTAAATTATCAAGAAATTTTAATTCTAAAGTGAACTAATCCTTTAAGGTCAAACATGAATTAGAACATAATTTGTTTTTCCACACACACACACACGTTCATTTTTGTGAATTGTGGGGTCATTCCATAGGTGTAATGTTTTTTATACTGTACAAACTGTATTTTCTCTCCCCCTACACTACCCGTACCCCTAAACCTAACCATCACAGGAAACTGTGCACCCTTTTACTTTCTCACAAAAACTAATTCTGTGTGATTTATAAGCCTTTTGAAAAGTGGGGACATGGGTAATGTCCTCATAAGTCACCTCTTCTTGTAATACCTATGTCAAACCCATGTCATTATACACATTTGTGTACTGATATGTCACAAAAACGCACACACACATACACACACAAAAAAAAACATTGATGTTTACTGAAAAATACAAATATATACACCATTCCATTCAAAGTTTGGAGTTGGTATGAAGTCTCTTCTGCTTACCAAGGCTGTTTTTATTTGTAAAAATGTGAAATATTATTACAATTTAAAATAACTGTTTTCCATGTGAAAATATTGTAAAATATAATTTATATCCTGTGATCAAAGTTGAATTTTCAGCATCATTACTCCAGTCTTCAGTGTCACATGATCCTTCAGAAATCATTCTAATACGCTGATTTGATGTTCACGAAACATTTCTGATTATTATCAATGTTGAAAACAGTTGCGCTGGTTCATATTTGTGTGGAAACGTGATGTATTTTATTTTTCAGGATTTTTTTTTGAAGAAAAGAAGGTTCAAAAGAACAACATTTATTTGAAATAAAATATTTTATAACATTATAAATGTCTTTACTGTCACTTTTGATTAATTTAATGCACTTTTGCTGAACAAAAGTGCTAATTTCTTTAAAAAAAATAAAAAAAAATAAAAACTTACTGAGTCCAAACTTTCGAACGATTGTGTATTTTTTGACATAAAATAAATTATTTGAACATTTGAAGTGGATCAAAAAAGTTCATCAAAGTTGTCCTAAGAAGAAGGTTTTAGTACAACTTTGATGAAAGGTTTTGATCCACTTCAAATGTTGATTACTGTACATATATATATATATATGTATATATATACAGCTCTGGAAAAAATTAAGAGACCACTTAACATTGATTTCTGAACTTGGAGTGGTCTCTTAATTTTTTCCAGAGCTGTATATATTATACATACAGAACAACTAGCATCTATTGATAAAGCCATCCATGTGTGTTTGTACCTTATGAACCTTAAAGAGAACCTCACAGAGGTGAAAACTAGCCTCTGCTTGAGCCCAGTCTGACGCCATGACCTGATACAGACACAGAAAGAAATCATGATGTTACATAACAACACATCCACAATCAGCAGGCAATTAGCTGTTTCCTTCAGTCTCCCTGCAGTAACCTGAGGTTAAGACACAATGGTGAGGGGTCTGGATCAATCCTTGTGTTTCTGAACTTACAATCTTTTAGGTCAAGATTGTTAACCAACAGTTAACACAAGCTACAGTCACACACTCAACTACACAATGATGCAACTGGTGTTGTTTATTTGCACATGAGATTCTACTGCTGGTCAGTAACTTGTCTTGTTTTTTTCCCTTCAGAAATAGATTTCAACACTGCCATTTCCATTAAAATTCATGCGTATGAAAAAGTTTGAAGTAATTACCTCTTCATGACCTAAATAGACATAACGCTTATTTAACAGTCTGTTCTCTCTGTGCACGCAGAGCTAAAGCGCCACAGACGTAAATCTGAAACATAATGAGATGCTAATGAATTTGCTGAATGTCTCTCTTGGCTTTAAGGCATGTTAAATGCTATATTTCCTTACAATTCTCCCTTTATTAATTCAGTAATGCACAGTTAGTGAAATGGCAAGAAATATCAGCACGGTGTTATTTTGGTCACAAAATTTATCAAAACCACTTACAATAACGTTAATGCACCAATAACAGAGTCACGTAGAGGACTGCGGTGAATTGAAGCTAAATATCACACTGCATTAGGAAGTGCAGACACTAAAATAGCATACAAAATAGTGCCAACACAAAGTACAGGGTTGTATTTCATAACTGATGAAACCTGTGTCTTCAGGCTTAATGGCAAAGATACAGCATTTGTCACAAATAACGTATGTGTGCGAGGCCACCGCGGTAATGGCTTTTCCTCACCACAGTCCATTAGAAAGTAGTAGATTGATTATATATAATTAGAATGGATGTCCAGAGTCTGAGACCACCAAAGGACAGGTAATGTTGTCATATTTTAGAAGATAAGACATTAGGTGTGTTCAGAATAGGATCCTGCCATACTACATGTACTATTTTTGCAATATGTAGTTTTCAGCCTGATCTAGTTCAGTAGTGTTTGAAATTTTTCACATGTTATTCAGGGTTCCCACATTGATGCCACATTTGTTCCCACAAATTCTCCCTCTAGAGTTCATTTCCCTAGTGAACTAACATGCTGTGGACACTAAATGACTTGCCTGAGGTAAATGTAATGCTACATGAGATATTATTCTCACGAAAATGGAGCTTAATCCAGTTAGATGACCCTAAAATGTAAGATATCAGGGCAAAAATGCCCTTGTATTAGTTTTTGTCTCATATTTATATCATGATATAGTAAAGCAATATCACATGAGTGCTGTTTTTTTCCTGAACAGTACAAGTGCAAATGTGATAATGGTTTTATACAACAGCTAAATAAATAAGTAAGACAAAATACATTGTCTGTTTTGCTCAATTTTGCCAAAGAAAAATTTCTTAAAAGAAATTTCTTATAAAGCCAGAGCAGAACTGTTGTGCGTCTTCGAGCAAAACACAGCAATGTTTCGTTTCTGAATTAATCTACGTTTTAAGTGAATCAATTGGTCAATCAATAATTCAATGACTTTTTCAATGATAAATTCAATGATAAAGAGAGCCATTTACTTTATTCTTGAATGAATCAGCGGTTTGAAAATTATTTTTATCATTTATTCACAATCATGGCCGTTGAAGCCTAAATGTTTATGTGTTTATGTTCTATGTTGAATCAAATAATAAAAAAAAAAATAAAAAAAATTCTAAAGCTACTTTTTGTAATGTATATTTGATGTTTTTCTCATTTAACACAATAATGACTTAAAATTATCTTTTGAAGGTAATTTATCAGACAAATTTGATATGTGATTAATTTGCAATTAATTAGATTAATCACCACATTGTGTAATTAATTACATTACAGACTTAATATATGCATACATACATATATATATATATAGTGCACAGCATGAGTACACCCCCTCTGAAACTTCTGAAAGTCAGCAATTACTCAATTACTTAGAAGACATGTTAGGGTTCTTTAGATATATGATGTTCCAGCAAGTCTGCTTAATCAACTACCAAAGAAGAATGTCAAAATTATTAAGGAAAATAAGATTTTCTTATCAAGGTGATAAAATGTTGTGTAGCAAAAATGAGTACACCCTCCTAAAAGTTACTAAAAATGAAATAAAAAGTTTCTGGTGTAAGTTTAAGGCAATGTTTGATCAACAGGTAAGTATGTTGAACCAAAAAATGTAACATTTCTTGACAATTAAAAGTGTTATATAGCCCACTGAATCATTCTCAGACTTAATGCTGACAACAATGGAACCACTTGGGAGAGAACTGTCAGGAGACTTATTTCTTTGCTCAAAAGAGGACAGTGGTACAAGAGGATTACCAAATCATTGTTTTAAGTTTGAAAATATAGCAAAAGTAACACAGAAATTCAAAAAACAATGGAATTGTGACAAGGCCCCTGAAATAATCAGGCCTTCATTTTAAGCTTTCATTTAGTGATGAGGGATTTTTTTGCTAGACAAAGAGCAGGAGAAATACCAGGCGAGTGTCTCAGAGCCAGCAAAAGCTATGAAAAGAGTGACTGTTTATCTCACAGAGTTAAATGCAGCCTGCAGAAATGACATGCATGGTTGTTGTTCTCAGTGGAACTACCTACTGTAGCCAAAGCTCAATAAAGTCAGTTAGCCATTTACAAAGCCCATATTTACAAAATATATTTTCTGGGAATCAATACTCTGATCTCATGAGACCAAATCAATCATTTTGGATCTAACAGCATCAGAAATGTTATGGTGTTGCTAGAGGAGGAGTACAGTGAGAAGTGCCTGGTTCCCACAGTAAAGTTCAGTGGTAGTGAAGCTCTTATATAGGGATGTATGAGTGCTGAAGGTGCGAGGGAGTTGTGCTTTATCAATGCTGTCATGAATTCCCACACCACTGTGTAATTTAATACACAAACTTGAAACAGAACTTGTTACTCTCTCCTCATTCCCTGCATTGTTGGGCATTTTTTCAAAATGACAATGAGGATATGCATTTTGAAAAACCTTCTGTGGACATGTATCGCACTCAATCTTAACACTCTTGAGCGCCTGTGGGGGATTCTGTAGAGACGAGTTGAGCAACACTCCCCATTAAAGATCAGGGCATTTAAGGAGCTCATCATCCAGGAGTTAAACAGGACAGATGTGACAATTTGTCATGAACTTGTACACTCCGTGCCAAGAAGGGTC
>RJVU01069573.1:1625201-1642857 GCA_003731715.1 Anabarilius grahami
GAACAATGGCAACACAAAATAAATAAATAAGTTAAAAATAAATTAATAAAAAAGAAATACTACTACTACTAATAATAAATTATTACTAAATTAATACTATAATAAAGTAAATAATAATTACGTAATATATAATAAATTAAAAATAGATGAATGAAAAATAAAGGCATTATTAATATTACAACTACAACTAATAATAATAATAATGATAATGCATTTAAAATAATAAATTTATAAAAATAGGTGTATTACTACTACTACTAAATATAGCTGCAAGCAGCAATTAAGGGGCCAAGCACAACAGAAGCAAACAAGAAAGCTAGCAGCAGACTAACAATGTCATAATGAACTATGACAGCAACTGAGACAAAGACACTGTATGTCAATTTTGAAGTCAATCTGATTAACAGTACTGTAGTTAGACCAATTTCATGTGTTGTTCAATTATAGCACCACCAAGTGGTGCAGTTTTTTGTGTGTCCTCAGAGTGCCCCATACAGAAGCGTGTCAAATTTGGTAAAAATATCTAATTTCATTTAGGAGTTATAGACATTTATATGTATGAACACATAAAAAAACTACCCACACCTGACTTTGATTGCATTTTTTTGGCACTTACTGTGGAAATTTTGACATTTGGCCATATAGTCAACAACCCATGTTTTCGAAAATTCTAAATGGCCGACGCCCAAAATGGCTGATATGTGAAAATTGGATATCATTCGACTTGGCATGACACTACTTTTATGATTTTTGGACAAACAGTTCAGAAGTTATAAGCAAAAATAGCCATTTTTCATATCTCCGGACCATTAGGTTGCACTGCACCGAAACGCAGCATGTAAACTCAGGTCATGCTTGCGATGACATGGACCAAATTTAGTCTGAATACACTAAAGCATTGAGGAGATAAAGCTTACATCTATTTTTGCAAGCGACAGTAAAATTTGTTCACACTTCGCTAGAGGGATTGAGTTAGAGACTCCAAATTTGCTGTGGTGACAGTTCAGACTGGCGTTTATCAGTGTGCCAATTTTCATAACTTTCCCGCAAGCGGTTCTGCCATAGATTCCAAGAGCGGAAGAAGAATTGGTGCCTACACACCTTTGGTGCTTGGCCTCTAATAACTCATCATCGATTCTACCACAGGGAGGTCACCTGACAAGCATGCTTCAGGTTTGAACATTTATTGTCTATAATTTCACAAGCTTTCACAAACTATTTTTAAAAATCAGCATGCAGCAGCATAGAGTACACAGTGCACAGTATGTGGTCAGCAGTACATGAGGACTCTATTCTGAACTGAGCCATTGTTGCTGGAGTGACTCACTGTGGTAAAATAAACTCTGTAGTTCATGATGCAAGAACGAAACAATTCCTGATCAAATATTCAAGGCCATAGAGGTTTATTCTAGTATTGATGAAGAGATGAATAAGACATAAGATATATATTGTACATTGAAAGTACTAAAGCGACAAGTAGAGGATTGTAGAGGATTGAATCATATATTTCAGTCACAGATGATTTACAGTGCAAATTCCCAGATGATTCATGTTGAATGTGAACTCCAAGTAAAATAATAACTAAATGAATTAAATATTCATGACATAAGAACAGACTGTCTACAAATCCCACAGCAAAATCAATAGAGAATAAATAAAAAAAAAGCTTTTTTTTTAAAAAAAAATTATAAATTAAGATTGCATTTTGGTGCAGTGACCCATTGGCTCTCGATTGGCTCTTTTATTTAGTAGGCCCGCCATATTGCGCATTGCACTTTCTCCCATTCATAGTAATATGAGTGAACCATCTTTCTACAGGTGCTGGTCATATAATTAGAATATCATCAAAAAGTTGATTTATTTCACTAATTCCATTCACAAAGTGAAACTTGTATATTATATTCATTCATTACACACAGACTGACATATTTCAAATGCTTATTTCTTTTAATTTTGATGATTATAACTGACAACTAAGGAAAATCCCAAATTCAGTATCTCAGAAAATTTGAATATTACTTAAGACCAAAACAAAGAAAGGATTTTTCGAAATCTTGGCCAACTGAAAAGTATGAACATGAAAAGTATGAGCATGTACAGCACTCAATACTTAGTTGGGGCTCCTTTTGCCTGAATTACTGCAGCAATGCGGCGTGGCATGGAGTCGATCAGTCTGTGGCACTGCTCAGGTGTTATGAGAGCCCAGGTTGCTCTGATAGTGGCCTTCAGCTCTTCTGCATTGTTGGGTCTGGCATATCGCATCTTCCTCTTCACAATACCCCATAGATTTTCTATGGGGTTAAGGTCAGGCGAGTTTGCTGGCCAATTAAGAACAGGGATACCATGGTCCTTAAACCAGGTACTGGTAGCTTTGGCACTGTGTGCAGGTGCCAAGTCCTGTTGGAAAATGAAATCTGCATCTCCATAAAGTTGGTCAGCAGCAGGAAGCATGAAGTGCTCTAAAACTTCCTGGTATACGGCTGCGTTGACCTTGAACCTCAGAAAACACAGTGGACCAACACCAGCAGATGACATGGCACCCCAAACCATCACTGACTGTGGAAACTTTACACTGGACCTCAAGCAATGTGGATTGTGTGCCTCTCCTCTCTTCCTCCAGACTCTGGGACTTTTTGCCTTTTTGTCTTTAACCCAGGCGAGATGCTTCTGACGCTGTCTGTTGTTCAAGAGTGGCTTGACAAAAGGAATGTGACAGCTGAAACCCATGTCTTGCATACGTCTGTGCGTAGTGGTTCTTGAAGCACTGACTCCAGCTGCAGTCCACTCTTTGTGAATATCCCCCACACTTTTGAATGGGTTTTGTTTCACAATCCTCTCCAGGGTGCGGTTATCCCTATTGCTTGAACACTTTTTTCTACCACATCTTTTCCTTCCCTGCTCCTCTCTATTAATGAGCTTGGACACAGAGCTCTGTGAACAGCCAGCCACTTTTGCAATGACCTTTTGTGTCTTGCCCTCCTTGTGCAAGGTGTCAATGGTCGTCTTTTGGACAACTGTCAAGTCAGCAGTCTCACACAGAATTGTGAACTTTTTTCTTGCAATTGCAAGATTTTATCATGCAATTCTGACTTTATATCTCACAATTCTGTCTTTTTTCTCAGAGTTGCGAGATAAACTCAATTGAGAATTATAAAGTCAGAATTGCACGATATAAACTCACAATTGGGAATTGTGTTTATATCTCACAATTCTGACTTTACAACTCACAATTCTGACTTTATATCTCGCAATTCTGACTTTATATCTCGCATTTCTGACTTTATATCTCACAATTCTGACTTTATATCTCACAATTCTGACTTTACAACCCGCAATTCTGACTTTACATCTCGCAATTCTGGCTTTATATCTCGCAATTCTGACTTTTTCTCGCAATTCTGACTTTATAACTCACAATTCTAACTTCATTTCTCGCAATTCTGACTTTGTCTTGCAATTCTGACCTTGTTTTGCAATTCTGACCTTGTCTCGCAATTCTGACTTTATATTACACAATTCTGACTTCATAACTCGCAATTCTGACTTTATAACTCACAATTCTGACTTATTTCTTGGTGGAAACAAGCTTCCATAGCCATCAGTTCAGATTATGCAACCTGGTTTTTTCCGTTTGTTTTAAATGTGAAAAGCCATCAATACAAATTTCAAGGGATGAAATGCATTTGTTGGAAGACAGGGTTGTCACACTCACTCCACCATCAATTGTATATAATGGGGCAGCTTTGACATTTAATTTCAGTATGTGTTTGGAGCGTGCCACAGATGAATTACACTTTGATTTGCTGGACTGACTATTTAATGATAGCTGTCAGTTGAATTCAACAGAAAGTGACAGCGCTACAACTGTCGGGTCAAAACATATATTTGAGTAATCATTTCCATTGTGGCCTTTAGTATCTAGATTTAATCATCTTTGCGTTGCTTATGAAGGACAAATGCAAAGGCCACACGAGGGCTTCAAAACCTCCGAAGCCACATCAGATAAACATTTCTAATGCATTAAATCATGCTGTCACGTGAGGGCAAGACTTCTCTATTACTGAGGAGATATTACAGAGCAAATAAAAACACTGAACACATCTTTAGCAGCTTCGCACTTTCTAACTTTTCCAATAAAGCAATTCAATAAATGGCATGATTTCAATTAATGCCAACCATGTGTGAGATGCAGCCATTCAGCGCTTTGCCTTTTTCAGATAGAAATTGCCTGGAGAATGTAATGTTCTGCTTGAACTACCAGCAGACTGTAGCCAAGTGCTTTAAAACCAAGAAGCCGCCCGAGTGAGTGACAGAACACAATAAAAAATCTATTAGTCTGGTGAGAGGCGTTTTCATCGGGCATCGGCATACATGGAGAGAGGGTTATAACGAATGGGAGAAGAATAGCAGACGGAGCGGCTGCGAACAGCAAAAGGAAAGGGACGAGATATTGCAAAGACGCTTTGGGTGCGACAAGGCCAAAAGTTCATCGTCTCACAGGAGACTGTCACAGAAAGGTGGATCTGAAAGCATCTTACATTCGGAGAGAACGATGCACTGTGGGAATTGTACTGAGATGTGAAATCCCAGTTAAAACTTAGGTAACACTTAATTTCGATGGTCCACTTTAGACTTTCTACTAACTTTGCAACTACTTGTCAACTAGCAGTTATTATTATTAGTAGACTAGTACTAGTATTAGACAGTATAAGTAGCCTGTCTGCTTAAGATAGGGCCCTATGATTTCTGTGAAAACACAGACTGGATCGCGGAATCCAGTCATAAAAACAGAATTTATTGAATAACGCAGAATGTCACGGAATTTGTCAAATTTTTGATGAATAAATAAAAATTAGGTCAGTACACTTAAATTAGATTGCGATATAGACTAGTGTCTGAATATTAAACTGCAAAAGACTATTTAAATATGAATCCTGCATGTTCTGTGTCTCTGCGTGAATGAATAGCGCAGGCGCAAGGTTTCATTTACCTCACACACACTGAAGCACGTGTGACGCTTACGGTGTTTTCAGCCTCTGCCGCCTCACTATATGAGGACATGAATGCATGAACTTCATCTCCAGAGTCACTCCATGAGCATTTTAGCATTTTCATTTGAGAAAAACTATCGTCATATCATAAACACAAAGAAATTCAAAGGTCTTCACTGCAACCCGTCAAAATAAAAGTTTGGTTTAACTTACTGTTGTACAATAGAATTTAGCTACGTCTCAATGTAATAATTATATTAACACATATTAACAAATTATTATTAAAACTTTATTTTTTTAAGGAATAATCAATTTTTCTTCCATGTTTTAATTTGAACAGTAAAGCTCTGTTGTGCAGCACTTTGTTTGACAGAAATGTTTGTTTAATGTCATGACTAAAAAATTTATTGTTTTATGCCTTAATTTGATTGTCAGAAAAATTTAAATACGCAACACAGAATTTCTGAAAAAGACAACAAAAAACAAAACATTTCATAAAATTGAAAGTTTTATGAATTCAACTATTTTGACATGCTTTTTGATTATTAAAATCGAATTAAACCATTACAATGGAATCCAGACTTAAAACCCAAAACATAACTGAATAAAAATAAAACTGAATTTTAAAGAAAAATAAAACATATTACATATGGCCCTAAAAATTGAATTTTTTTAAAACTTTTAATAAATTGTTGTTAAATTAATAAGTTTCATGATTTCAATTAATTAGACAATTTTTTATTACTAAAATTTTATTTAACCATTAAAATGGGGGGAACTGAATTTGGAAAAAAATAAACTCCTGAAACTCCTTCATGAAAGGTCAAGCATCTTAATGCACCTTTACATGTTTAAAAGCTTAAAAACACATGATGCACTTGCTCAAAAATCATTTAAATCAATGGAGGAGTCGTATTCAGAAAAAAGTTGTACTTCATAGTAAAGTTGAAGAACAGAAAAACAAGTCAATAACAGTTAAACATTTAACCCTGGAAAGCATGACATTTGAAATGGTAGTCAGAAAAATCTAATTTTTTGAAATAGAACAGTTTATTGAAACTTTAGAGAAAATATGTTTAAAAAAGCATGTGTATCTTTGTTGAGTATCATATTTGATATATCAGGCTTTTATGGCTGATATAGTATGATACACTGAAAAACTGGCGATAGGGTTGTTTTAACCCAGCGGCTGGGTTAAATGTTTGCCCAACGTGCTGGGCAGTTTTATTTAACTTAACTATTGTTTAATACTACATGGCTGGCTTAAAATAAACCCAACATATGTTGGAAATTAAAAATCAGACACATAATTACAGGAGGCAACAATAATAATCAAAAGGTGAACATTTATCAAGCAATTTAATAAATGTTTATTGTTTAATTATTATTCATTAAAAACTAATAAATGTTAATTTATTAAATATATTAAAACATGTTCATTTACAACATATTTTGGGTTCATTTTAAGCGAGCAGTAATTTTTAAACAATAGTTGAATTAAATAAAACTACCCAGCAGGTTGGGCAAACAATTGCTTTTCAACCCAACTTGGGTTGTTTTTAACCCAGCATTTTTTTAGAGTGTACAGAGAGAACATGGAGGGAAAAACAGCTCAGTTTTATTTAGAGGCCCATAGGCAAAAATACGAATTTTTGTGCAGATGCTGATATTTATAAAAAAGTAAAATGAAAATCTGAAGCTTGTAATGTAAATCACAGAGATCTTTAAAACAGTATAAGTTAACACAATACTTACATAAAGTGCATAAAAATATCAGTGGTCACTCTATATCTGCTAATAATGTCAACATGAATCAGACATGAATCAGATGACAGAAGGCATGATTGTGTGCAACAGGTTTTTCACCAAAGTTTTGATCATGTCGATCATTTTCAGGCCTGAGAAATGTGTCTATCAAACATTTTACAGTAGGCTTTATAGGGTTAAAACCAAAGTTGTCAGAAACGAAACTCCCGAAGCAAATGCACATTCAGATCATGCATTCTGCCTAATTAAGGATGAGAAATGAATCTCTCAGCTTTCCACCTGCTGCAATCAAAACCTTTGAGTTTTAAAGTGCGTATTTATAGATTTCTTTTCTCAGAATGACTATGTGATATGCTATCATTCTACATTCAATGTCAGCTGACTAAAGTCAGAGCCACTTCTTTTCGACCTGCTCTCCTCACGCTGGTTGCTGCATCACTGACCTTTCCAGACACGGCATGCCGCCGCATAGATATTGGATTTAACATCCTCTCACCTAAATGAAAAATGCTCGAAAAACCAACATTCGGAGCGGCCGCGTGACCAACCTTACAGCTCGTGCAGCATCGCAGCGGATTACCGTACCTTAATTTGTCGGTTCCAGCTTTGCGTCGAGAGATTCGAGCCATGAAGAGAGGGAGGGTGACGGCATCGAGCCAGCGTTTCTCATACTTTGGTTCATTAGCCGAAGGTGAGGAGGGCGACGACGGGGCCTAGATGGAATAAATGAGAGGGAGAGAGTGAGAGGGCAGAGCAGAAACATCTCGTTTTCAGCGCCATCCGCTGCCCTTTGATCACGATGCCAGCGGCCTCATAACAACCATGTCCCATGATTCAAAAGCATCCGCGGTGCTCGGACTCGACAGATAATAACTCTGGTTCAACGTTATCCTGCAGTATTTCACAAATGAATGAGGATTATAGTTGCCTCACTTAAATACATGATATTTTCAAGCATATTCACACACACAGACACACTATGAGAACAGATTTTTTCCAGTACAAATATCTATACATTCTTAAAGGGGACCTATTATGCAAAATTGACTTTTATAAGGTGTTTGAACACAGATGTGTGTCCACAGTGTGTAAACAACCAGCCTAAAATGAAAAAAAATCCACCCACTCCTTTTTTATAACTCCATAAATCATAAACAGTCTTTGCAAACAAGCGGTTCCAGATTTCCCCCATTCTTACGTAAGAGTAGGGAAGCCCCGCCCACAACTGCTGATGGTCTCCACCCCATTAGCTTATCTCCTCCCCTGAGTGAGCTGTACACAGTCCGCCATGTTTATCTCCTCACCAGAGTATTTAACAGCAGCAAATAAGTAAGAAATCTATTCTTATTAAAGCTACTAAAGTTATTCAATCAAGAGCAGTGAGTAATTTTCTGTTTTTCTTTTGTTCGGTTCAAATTAACAGTATATACACAGCAGTAGGTACTGTATATTAAGCTGCTGTCACTTTAATACACAGATCTAATATACACATGCAATTTCTGCACCTGCTGTTTAGGTTCACAGACATAACTGACTGTGTTTATGTGAACTTTGTGTGTTTTTGACATAACCTTGTGTGTGTTTGACAGTTTAAAAAGAAGTTCTGTGAAAGAACTTAAGCCGGGGACACACCTAACGATTAGCTGAAACATTCTAAGACTGAACTGAACACACATACCGATATTTTCCTGCGACTGAAGCAGATTTAAATACTTACACATGGAATTTGAACACCGACTGTAATCGCAGACTGAACGCGACAGGACGCGTTTGAGCGCGATCAGTCATAAGTATCAATTTACATTCATAATCGGCCTTACAATCGTTAAATGTGTGCCCGGCTTTAGTTTAATATTCACAGGACGCGCCATCTGTCAGCGTGCTTCAGATGTGTGCGCTCAAAAAAACATATATTAGAAGTTTAGACTGATATGACTTAAATAATAAACTTTCATGATGATGAAGCACTGCATTGTCATGTGAGCGCGATAGAGATGATAATCAAATCCAAACAGATGTTTTGTTAGTTTTTAGCAGAGTATCCGAGGCACAAGTTGTACAGGCTCCGCCCTCTTCTGGATAGGGGGTTGGGGAGCAGCAGCTCATTTGCATTTAAAGACACATGCACGAAAACGTCTCGGGTTACAGATGTAACCCTGGTTCCCTGAGAAGGGAACGAGACGCTGCGTAGCAACGCATTGGGAACCTTCTGCGTGATGTCGTCACTGAAGCACTCCTGTATCTAACCAATCGCGTCGTGAGACGTCAGAGACGGGTGACGTCACGGACCAGGAACTATAAAGCATACCCGGATGCAGAGCACGCCAGCTTCTGGAATAAGTCTGAAGCAAGCACTCACAAGTATGCAGGGGGTACGGCGAGAGACGCAGCGTCTCGTTCCCTTCTCAGGGAACCAGGGTTACATCTGTAACCCGAGACGTTCCCTTTCGAGGGAACTGTCGACGCTGCGTAGCAACGCATTGGGAACGCAATCCCAACTATGCCGTAGCTTCAAATACTTGTTCCCGTTATCTTGACAGGACAGATGACCCCAGAGAGGGGCCCACATCAAGGTTGTAAAATCTCATAAATGTGTGTTGGGATGACCAACCCGCCGCATCACATATCTCACTGATGGACACTCCCGCCATCAGAGCTGTGGATGCCGCCGTACCCCTGGTAGAGTGGGCACGGACATTCAATGGAGAAGGCTGTCCGGCCGCCTCATAGGCAAGGGAGATGGCCTCAACCACCCACTTGCTCATCCTCTGCTTGGACGCTGGGCCCCCTTTCTTAGGGGACCCATAACAGACAAATAATTGATCTGTCTTACGCCACAGGGCAGCTCTGTGGACATAAGCATCTAGTGCCCTTACCGGGCAAAGCAGATTTAATTTTTCCTGATCCGAAGTTTCAAACGGAGGAGGATGAAAGGCCTGGAGCACAATAGGACCCGGGACGCTGGTAGGGACCTTTGGCACATAGCCTGGTCTCGGATATAAGAATGCTTTCACCATTCCTGGAGCAAACTCAAGATATGACGGAGCAACCGAAAGTGCTTGTAAATCTCCTATCCTCTTCAGAGAAGTAAGAGCCAATAATAAAATTGTTTTCAGAGTGAGGAACCTCTCAGGAACCTCCTCTAGTGGTTCAAAGGGCGCCTCAGCCAACCCTCTTAGTACCACGGCCAGGTCCCAGGCCGGAACCCTTGTGCGCACTGGAGGCCTCAACCTCAGTGTGCCACGGAGGAAGCGTGTAACGAGGGGGTCTCGACCTACCGAGAAATTCCCCTCCAGAGGAGCATGATAGGCCGATATGGCCGCTACATAAACCTTCAAGGTCGAGTGAGATAAACCCTCCGAGAATTTCTCTTGGAGGAAACTTAGCACGGAGCTAATGGAAGACTGGATCGGGTCCGTATTGTTTTGTCTACACCATGTAGAGAACAGATTCCATTTATAGGAGTACAGCTTCCTCGTGGCGGGAGCTCTGGAACTTAGAATGGTGTCCACAACCTCAGTTGGGAGACCAGCATCTATGAGCCTGGCCCCCTCAGAGGCCAGGCCCACAGCTTCAATGTTTCTGGGCGGGGATGTAATATCGTGCCGCCCGCTTGAGACAGGAGATCCTGTCTGAGGGGAAGCTCCATCGGGGAGCCGTCTAATAGGGACACCAGGTCCGAAAACCATATCCTGGTTGGCCAGAAAGGGGCTACCAGTATTAGGCTGGCCCCTTCCCGGCGTACTTTTTCCAGAACTCCCGGGAGCATGGCGAACGGGGGAAAGGCATACAGACGTAGCCTCGGCCACGTCTGTATCATCGCATCCAGCCCCAGAGGTGCTGGGTGCGTTAGGGAGTACCAGCGCGGACACTGGGTTGACTCTCCCGAAGCAAACAGGTCGACTTCTGCACGACCGAAGTTTTTCCACAGGAGCTCCACCACTTCTGGATGGAGTCTCCACTCCCCGGGCCTCGGACCCTGCCTCGACAGGGCGTCTGCTCCCACATTTTGATGCCCTGGGATATAAGTTGCCCTCAGTGAGAGCAACTTCCCCTGGGACCATAGGAGGATCTGACGGGCCAAGTAATATAGTTGGCGGGACCGCAAACCCCCCTGATGGTTTATATATGCGACCACTGCTGTGTTGTCCGTGCGGACCAACACATGATGGCCTCTCAGGTATGGGAGAAAGTGTCTTAGTGCTAAGAACACTGCCATCATCTCCAGCCGATTTATGTGCCAGGAGCACTGATGGACTTCCCATAAGCCCTGAGCTGGGCGACCACTCATGATCGCCCCCCAGCCCGTGAGGGAAGCATCTGTCGTAAGCATTACGCGACGACCAGAAGTCCCCAGCACGGGTCCCTGGGACAGGAACCAGGGATCTTTCCATATGACCAGAGCACGAAGGCATCGCCGCGTGACTTTGATCATACGAAAAGGATTTCCCCTCGGAGAAAATCCCCTGGTCCTGAGCCACCACTGTAAGGGTCTCATGTGCAGAAGGCCAAGTGGTATAATGTTGGACGCAGCTGCCATCAGACCCAGCAGCCTCTGGAACTGCTTTACAGTGAGTGACCGGCCTAACTTCACCCCTTTCACGGCCACGAGAATGGAACTCACACGAGCAGGAGACAGATGTGCCCGCATCGTGGTGGAGTCCCAGACTACACCTAGATAATTGGTAGTCTGAGCCGGAACCAGCACACTCTTTTTGGCATTGAGCCTCAGCCCAAGCCTTTTCATGTGAGACAGAACAACATCTCGATGCTGAACTGCAACCTGCTCTGATCGAGCTAGAATCAACCAATCGTCGATATAATTTAGTATGCGGATGCCCTGGAGTCTCAACGGAGCCAGGGCTGCATCCACACACTTCGTGAATGTGCGGGGTGATAATGATAGGCCGAACGGAAGAACCCTGTACTGGTAAGCTTCGCCCCCGAAAGCAAACCTGAGGAACTTCCTGTGTGAAGGATGGATGGACACGTGAAAATATGCATCTTTCAGGTCTATCGCCACAAACCAGTCCTCGGACCTGATTTGAGGGATAATCTGTTTGAGTGTAAGCATCTTGAACTTGAGCTTTTGTATTGCACGATTTAACACACGTAAGTCTATGATAGGACGAAGTCCCCCATCCTTCTTTGGAACAATGAAGTAGCGGCTGTAAAAGCCTGACAGCTTGCCGGGAGGAGGAACCCTTTCTATAGCTCCTTTTTGCAAGAGTGTCATAACCTCTTGTTCCATCACCAGAGACTGCTCCGGGGTTACCACTGTGGGAAGAACCCCATTGAATCTGGGCGGGCGAGACCCGAACTGAATTCTGTAGCCCCTTTCTATCGTGAGCAGCACCCATTTCGATATATTCGGTAGAATTTTCCACTCTGCCATGAAATCTACTAAGGGAACCAGTCTCTCGAGACTGGCCTCTGGTGTTTTTTGAGCACTTGACTCGGTATCCTGACGCGGCGCACCGGCGGAGAATAAACGAATCAAGTGGCCGGCCCCCCTCGGAGGGTCGGCGGGGACCGCTGTGCCCTGACCCACACTGCGTGGCAGGGACGACAGACCGGCTCCCTGAGGGTGCCGAAGGGAGGCGGGGGTCAGATATATTTTTCCCCGACTTCCCTCGGAGGGGACCACCCTCATTGGGTCCTGACCCACAGATGTCAGGACCGCTTTGAAGCCTTCCGAGCGATAATAACGGCCCGCAGGTCCGCCTTACCCTTGGAAGGCTTCTGTTGAGCGGACCGACCCGATCCCCAGGCTTTCTGCGGGGGAGCCCGGGCGGCCACGCTCACCTTTTGTTGCGCTCTGTGGTGCGCTGAGGAGCTCGTCGACGGCCGAGGCTGCTCCCGCTCAGCAGCCTCGGGGGGATTGTTTGACCGGCGGGGGAGAAACCTCTGGAACGCCGCTGCCTGTTTTTTTGATTCCTGGAACCTCTCGACGACTGT
Source organism: Anabarilius grahami (assembly GCA_003731715.1). NCBI lineage: Eukaryota > Metazoa > Chordata > Actinopteri > Cypriniformes > Xenocyprididae > Anabarilius > Anabarilius grahami. Next base: position 1,637,918 of record RJVU01069573.1, read on the forward strand.
ATTGACAGCGTCGCCGAAGAGGCCCACAGGAGACAGCGGCGCATCCATCAGGGAAGCTTTATCTCTCTCCCTGATGTCCGAGAGGTTTAGCCACAAGTGCCTCTCCGTGGCCACCAAAGCTGCCATAGACCGCCCTATTTCTTTTGCGGTCTCTTTGGTGGCCCGGAGAGCCAGGTCAGTTGCCATCCTGATCTCCTGGATGCACTCAAACGTGGCCTCCCCGCTGTCATCTATATCCCCCAGCAGGTCTGCTTGATAAGCCTGCAGCAGCGACATGGTGTGTAGGCATGCCGCTGCCTGACCTGCTGCCGCATAAGCTTTGCCCACCAAGCTTGATGTCGTTTTTAGTGGCTTGGTGGGCAACGTCGGGGCCTTGAGCGACGATGCCGACGCGGGCGAGAGATAGCCCGCAAGCGTCTCTTCCACCCGGGGCATCGCCGCATATCCGTGCTGTCTCAGCCCCACTATATTACTATATACTGATGTTTGGGGGCTGAAAACACGGTGCTGTACTGGCCTTTTCCACGATCTCGACACCTCAGCGTGGAGATCGGGGAAGAAAGGCAGACCCCGACGCTGGGGTAGTGACCGAGCGGGCAGAAAGCGCTCATCAAGTTTACTTTTAGGTCTCGCTTCTGCCCGCTCAGCTGGCCAATCAATTTGTAGCTTGGCTACAGCTCTGGTCACCACCTCCAGGAGCTCCTCATGTGCTGGGGAAGAGAATGGCGAGTCCCCTTCCCCAGCTCCAACGCTTCCCACATCAACCTCCTCAGAGGAAGAGAGGTGAAGCGCTGGTGCCTCTCTCTGGGGGGAAGAAACCGCAAAGCGTGCTTCCACCACCTGAGAAGAGACACTGGGGCTGGCAGGTGAAGGGCGAGATAAGGCTGGGCCCGTCTCAACCCCCTCTGCCAGCTCCATTTGCGAACCCCACGAATGAAGCCGCCGCTGTGCCTCAGCAGCAGCGGGACCTGATCCGCGGGGAACGCCGACCGAAGCACCCTCTTTATCATTAAAGAGTGCCCGGCGTGATCTGAGGACTCTGAGGGTGAGCTTCTCACAATGTACACAGACAGCCCCCTCGAGAGCTGCCTGTGCATGCTCAACCCCCAGACAGACAACACACGTTTCGTGTGTATCCCCGTCAGGAATGAACCTGGTACAGGGATGAACACACCTTTTAAATCGTCTGTCCTCCGCCATTTTATATATATATATATATGTCTTATTTTCAAGATAATATTCTTGTCCTCGGACGAAGAGATATTAAATCAGATGCTTTGACAAACAACAGTAAATAAGACAAACAAGATAACATGGAGCGCTTGCTGAAGACAACAGAAGCTGGCGTGCTCTGCATCCGGGTATGCTTTATAGTTCCTGGTCCGTGACGTCACCCGTCTCTGACGTCTCACGACGCGATTGGTTAGATACAGGAGTGCTTCAGTGACGACATCACGCAGAAGGTTCCCAATGCGTTGCTACGCAGCGTCGACAGTTCCCTCGAAAGGGAACAGCATGTTTTTCCTTCCACTCAAAAATGGGCATTTATGGGCAGTTATAATAAATGATCTGTGGGGTATTTTGAGCTGAAACTTCACAGACACATTCTGGGGACATCAGAGACTTACGGTGCTCAGTGTAAATGAGTACACCCCCTTTGAAAAGTAACATTTTAAATAATATCTCAATTAAAACAAAAACAATATCCAAAATGTTGACAAGACTAAGTTTTACATAACATCTGTTTAACTTATTATTAACCTTACTTTCATGTTATATAACTTGGAGAACAAAATTTTCAGTTTTACTCAAATTAAGGTGATGCAAAAATGAGTACACCCTACTGAAAGTCTCTGGAGCAAAGCAAAATTTTAGACTTGGCACCACATGGAAGAGAAATGTCACAAGACCTGACAAAGAAAATAATTTCTTTACACCAGAAAGGTGAAGGCTACAAGAAGATCAGCAAAGCTATCAGTCAGAATACTGTAGCAAAAGAGGTACAAACATTTTAAAAAGATGGAACTGCAACCATCTCACAGAGACGTCCAGGTCGTCCACGGAAGTTAACACCTCGACAGGAGCGTCTTCTGATGAGAAGGGTTGAAGAAAATCGGCATGCAAGTTCAGTACACCCCCTCTGAAACTTCTGAAAGTCAGCAATTACTCAATTACTTAGAAGACATGTTAGGGTTCTTTAGATATATAATGTTCCAGCAAGTCTGCTTAATCAACGAAGTCTCCTTAATGAACCAAAGAAGAATGTCAAAATTATTCAGGAAAATAAGATTTTCTTATCAAGGTGATAAAATGTTGTGTAGCAAAAATGATTGCACCCTCCTAAAAGTTACTGTGACGAGCAGGGCGGGCGAGAGCCGTGAGGGAACGGCGCGAGGCCGGTGACGCGAGTGTTAATGATCGTCACCTGTGAGGCGCACCGGCCTCGAGTCCCTCACGGAGGAGCTCCGGGAGCATAAAAGGAGGAGCGACGACAGTTAAGGACGAGAGAGGACCAGGCCTGGACTTTATTTTATGTTTTATTATGTTTGTGTGGCCGGCAGACGTCCGCGAGGGTCTGCCGGCATTACTTTCGTTTTGTGTTTGTTTAATTTGAGATTAAAGTTTTTGTTTGAACGTTCGCCGGTTCCCGCCTCCTTCTTCCCACATATACGAACTGTGTTACAGTTACTAAATAAAACAAAATAAAAAATTTCTAGTGTAAGTTTAAGGCAATGTTTGATCAACAGGTAAGTATGTTGAACCAAAACATTTAAAGAGAAGTAATTTCTTGACAATTAAAAGTGTTCCCACTGAATCATTCTCAGACTTAATGCTGACAACAATGGAACCACTTGGGAGAGAACTGTCAGGAGACTTATTTCTTTGCTCAAAAGAGGACAGTGGTACAAGAGGATTACCAAATCATTGTTTTAAGTGTGAAAATATAGCAAAAGTAACACAGAAATTAAAAAACAATTGACTTGTGACAAGGCCCCTGAAATAATCAGGCCTTCATTTTAAGCTTTTATTTAGGGATGAGGGATTTTTTTGCTAGACAAAGAGCAGGAGAAATACCAGGCGAGTGTCTCAGAGCCAGCAAAAGCTTTGAAAAGAGTGACTGTTTATCTCACAGAGTTAAATGCAGCCTGCAGAAATGACATGCATGGTTGGTGTTCTCACTGGAGCTACCTACTGTAGCCAAAGCTCAATAAAGTCAGTTAGCCATTTACAAAGCCCATATTTACAAAATATAGATTCTGAGAATCAATACTCTGGTCTCATGAGACCAAATCAATCATTTTGGATCTAACATCATCCAAAATGTTATGGTGTTGCTAGAGGAGGAGTACAGTGAGAAGTGCCTGGTTCCCACAGTAAAGTTCAGTGGTAGTAAAGCTCTTATATAGGTGATGTATGAGTGCTGAAGGTGTGAGGGAGTTGTGCTTTATCAATGCTGTCATGAATTCACACACCACTGTGTAATTTAATACACAAACTTGAAACAGAAGATGTTACTCTCTCCTCATTCCCTGCATTGTTGGGCATTTTTCAACATGACAATGAGGATATGCATTCTGCCAAGGTGAAAAACCTTCTGTGGACATGTATTGCACTCAGTCTTAACACTCTTGAGCGCCTGTGGGGGATTCTGTAGAGACGAGTTGAGCAACACTCCCCATTAAAGATCAGGGCATTTAAGGAGCTCATCATCCAGGAGTTAAACAGGACAGATGTGACAATTTGTCATGAACTTGTACACTCCGTGCCAAGAAGGGTCAGAGCAGTATATTCAAAATTATGGAGGAAATACTAAGTACTAGAATATTATACATTTGTTGAATTAAATCTAGGGTGTACTCATTTCTGCAATCCTTAATTTAAACAAAATTGGCAAATTTACTTATTTTATAGCTATTAATGACATATATTTCTCAGTTTTTATTATGTATATGTTTAATACATTTTAGTTTTGCCATGAATTGTATTAGTGATCATAAAGAAAATACATCTTTTGTATGTGTTTAGAGGGGGTGTACTCATTTATGCTGTGCACTGTATCTAAAGAAGTAGAAAGCCAAACTGGGGTGACTATTTCCCGTACACTGCAGAGGAATGGCATGCATGGGTGCCGTCCACGAAAGAAGACTCTTCTAAAGCCCAGGCACAAAAAAGCCCGCCTAGAGTTTGCCAGGGCCCATGCTGACAAAGATGAAGACTACTGGGACTCTATACTCTGGAGTGATGAGACCAAGATAAATGTTTTTGGAACTGATGGCTTCAAAACTGTATGGTGTCGCAAAGGAGAGGATTACAAAGAAAAATGCATGGTGCCTACAGTGAAACATGGTGGTGTCAGTGTCCTTATGTGGGGCCGCATGAGTCTGCTTGTGTCGGGGAGCTGCATTTCATTGATGGCATCATGAATTCATCAGATGTACTGCTCTATACTGAAAGAGAAGATGCCATCACTCCTTGCCCTTGGTCGTCGTGCACTTTTCCAACATGACAATGATCCTAAACACAAGAAAAAATATTTGCCAATATGGTATAAAAAAGAGTAGACTTAATAGAGTGCAACAATGCCTGTCCACTTTTTCAGCGGCGTTGGTTCCATTAGTATTTTTTCCATTCATCTCTCCCATAGGGATTTCAAAAAAAGTCTTGGTTAAAGCGTTATAAGCCATGAACCAAACCAACCAGGAGAATCACAACATTAAACTTTGATTTGAAGCAAAAAAGTGTTTGAAAATCAGACAAAAATACAAGACTGTGAACTTAACGGCTTTAGTGAGGAAAAGAACTACAATCCCATGAAGTATTGCTTCATGATGGAGAAATATAAAACTACTCATTTACAAATGTTGATTTGATATATATACTGTATATATATATATATATATATATATATACATGGGCGACATTTGACTCTCGAGGTAGAA
>RJVU01069868.1:1243-28258 GCA_003731715.1 Anabarilius grahami
ATCAGTGTTGGGCAGTAACGCGTTACTGTAACGCAGTTACTTTTGACAGTAACTAATACTGTACGGCATTACTTTTTAAAGGTGCCCAAGAATGCTTTTTCACAAGATGTAATATAAGTCTAAGGTGTCTCCTGAATGTGTCTGTGAAGCTTCAGCTCAAAATACCCCATAGATTTTTTTTAATTAATTTTTTTAACTGCCTATTTTGGGGCATCATTATAAACGCGCAGATTTATACTGTGCGGCCCATTTATTTCTCGTGCTCTCCGCCCACAGAGCTCGCGCTTGCCTTGAACAGTGCCTAAACAAAGTTTACACAGCTAATATAACCCTCAAATGGATCTTTACAAAGTGTTCGTCATGCATGCGGCATGCATGCGTCGGATTATGTGAGTATTGTATACTGTTATATTGTTTGCATCTGATTCTGAGTGAATTTGAGGCTGTGCTCCGTGGCTAACGGCTAATGCTACACTGTTGGAGAGATTTATAAAGAATGAAGTTGTGTTTATGCATTATACAGACTGCAAGTGTTTAAAAATTAAAATAGCGACGGCTCTCTTGTCTCCGTGAATACAGTAAGAAACGATGGTAACTTTAACCACATTTAACATTAGCAACATGCTAACCAAACATTTAGAAAGACAGTTTACAAATATCACTAAAAATATCATGTGTAGCGATTTAACTCAAAAGGGGAAATATTAATAATTATTCATAACTCAATATGATTTATCAATTATGATTAATTATGAATATGTAAATCGGTTAATCAGATTTACTGGATATAGCTACATTAATCTTAATATTACAATCAATTAACCTGTTGTCCAGGGAACACTTAGTGTTGATTGTTTAATAATTCTAAGAAATGTTCATTTCCAGGTTATGGAAAAATAACCTTCTTAACGCACCGTGCTACTTAGAGCATAGGTTCGGGTCTATATCACTTAAGAGGCAATTCATTAGCAGATGGAGTCAGAACCAAACATGTATTGTGCACAATCTTTATTAACTAACTCACAAACACATAACTAAACTAGCAAACACATAACATAACATAACATAACATAAAGGGTCACACACATATGTAGGTCAGAATGAGTAATGATAGAGTTGAACCGGAAGAGGTACTGTTACTAGAGCTATAGGAAAGTCAAAGACACTCTGGAAAGGACTCATCAGTTTCTTTTAGCAATAGCAAAGGTGAGTCTTACAAATCAATACTAAATCGCTGTTTAGCATTAAAATGTACGATACTTGCAAGATGCCTTTAGGCTGAGGAGCGTCGGATCTGCAGGTTGAGGATAAATCTTGAGGTTATCTCTGAAGTGGTTGCCAGTCTGTTGGGTGAAGAGCACATGGCTGGGTGTTGTAGGCCGGGGGCCTACCAGCCTTGCGGCCGGGCCTAGAGAGGCCGGCCGCAAGGTGACCTGTTCGGTGGTCCAGAAGCAAGGAAGAAGAGAGGGAGTGGCCCTGTTCGCTGGGTTTTAACCTCTGGTCAAAGTCCAACCTCTTAGGAATGATGGGGGCCAATGAAGATGTTGTATTTCCGGGTGACAACACACCCCCTTGTCAGGGCTTTTATGACCAAGTAGATTAACAAGCTGAGTCTTTACATAAGAACTATTAAAGAGTCTAATAGTCTTGTAATACTCCTGTGTTGCACAGGTATGGACATACCGCATACACAAGCATTCAACTCATCCCGATACGAACGCATAGACACCAAACATGGCATAATTGAAGTTACCTTGCAGGTCATAACATTTAAAAATCATAAAACATGTAAATACAATGAGTACAATACAACAACAGTAATAATGGATACCATTTCCTGGGAATATGTATGTAGAGAATAGTCTGTCTATAAATTAATGCAGTAACGTCTGTGTTCTGTGTGGAAAATGCAGGGAAGATGCAGATTTTTGTGTGTCTCTTCTGCTCTCCATGCGGCAGCCACATTCCTCGGCGCAATAAACTTGTAACTGAGGACTTCCCGGGGGGATGGGGACAGACCCCAGAGTGAGCTTAAAACTATTGGTTAACTAACCAATAATTGTGTCTGATTTGCCTCAGTCATTACATAATTCCCCCCTTTCGCTCGTTGTTGTCTCTCTTATGGCAACAGCGAGCGACGTTGAAGGTGCAGGAAGATCAGACACATCACTGGCACACAAGGCTGGAAGGCTGTGATGGGCCCTGGTTGTGTGTGTCTCCTGGAGTGTTGGTCGTTTCATGACGGTTGATGCAGGCAGTCTGCAAGCTCAGGTCTCTGAGCTGGTGCTGCAGGAATCGAGGCATCCAGTGCCTTGACAGTGTTTCACCTGTTCACTCTAAAGTCAGTTAGTGGGGGCAAGATGTTTGCTGGTGGCAAGGTTCAGCTCTTTGAGCTTGCTCAGCAGGTGTCGAGGTAGCAGGTGCCATGACAGTGTCATCTGTCATTCGGACACCCGTGAAGCAGGTGGTTGCAGGAAGAGGTTATGGGAGTTGTAGTGTGAAGAGTGTTTCAGACTGACCTAGGGTTGATGACAGAAGCGTTTGTTACCTCTGCTCTCAGTCCGAAGGAGTCTGAAGTTTGCTGTGTCCCTCTGCTCTTGTGGCAGCGCCGACTTGAGCAGGTCTGAGTGGTCTTGTGTGAGTGGTCAGAAGCTTGTGCTTCTGAGTACTTCTCAAGTAAGTACTGTTCAAGGGGCTCCTTACTAGCGTTAGAAGCTCCTACAGGTTCGATGCAGGCATGTCCAGTCGCCCTTGTGCTACCTGCTGTTGGAGATCATGCGGTGTCTGCAGGAAGAGGATGTTTCCATCCATGGCTTCTCCCTGTGGTAGGTCTGGTGCCTGGGTCTGTCTGAATTAATCCTTCTCCTTCTGAAGCTTTAGAGGATTTCAGGAAATTGGCTGATAAGGTGTCAAGCAGAAGGCTTTGGCTCCCCCCTCTGTACCTCTGTGCTTGGCTGGGGGAGGTTCTTCTGCTGCAGGCAAGAGAGTCTCAGTTCTCTTTGGGCCATGTCAAGTTCATCTTTGGTGTTGTCCAGCTGCTGGGTCAGAGCTTCAGTCCCAGATCTGGACACATCCAGAGGACGTTCACAGGTTCTGATCCTGTCATCTTTGTCCTAGAGTTCAGAATTAGCTATTTTTAACAGTGACTATTTGTGAAAGAGTTCTTTTACCAAATCCTCTCTGGCTGCCTTTTCCAGCTGCTCTCGTTGCTGAGCAGTTGTCAGAGCCTTTGAGGTTTTGTGGATTTTCTTCTGTGCCTCTATTCTGTCAGGGTCCTGTGTCTGTCCTGAGCCTCCATCTCTAGCTGGTCTATGTGGCTTTTAGCATGCATCAGCTCCTTCTGAGTCTCTGTGATCTGGAGTTGGAGGGTGTTCCCCTCCTGTTTCAAACCAGTGAGGTTGTGGGCCAGGAAGAAGTTGACTTCAGTCAGATCATCGTGTTCATACCTCTGGTTTGAGTCATCTGCCTTTACTTCTCTTCCATCTTTGTCCAGTTGCTTTTGGCTCTGGGGCTGTAAGTGATCAGCAGCCCTGGTTAGGAGGGTGTTCCTCACCACACCTAGCCAGTCCTTTCGGTCTGCCATCTGGGCAGTTAGGCTGAGCATCTGCAACATTTAGGCATGCTTGTGGTGAGAGTAACGGCAAGAGACTACTGCAAGATCAAACAGAATTTAGGGCTAAAGGCACAGTGAGCAGCCAGGTGTTTGAAATACAGCTAGGTTTAATAAATGACTTAAGATGGTTCTTGTGGTCAAATTATTTCTTAGTATTTCTTACTGATGGCTCACAACAGGCTTGACCTCTGAACAAATGGAAAAGAGAAAGGGAGAGGAAGAGGAGAGCTTTCCTATTAGATTGTGCTCATTAGTGGTGCTCAAAATTATGCCATAGCAATCGTTCAGATTACTTTGTAACTGGCTCATAAAATTTAAACAACTGTTGTAAATAAACAAAATCAAGAAGGAGAGTATGTCTAGTTGCTTGTGGTTATATTGGGAGATTAAACCACACAAGACTAAAAAGGGAAGATGTAAATAAATCACGTAGATGAAGAAATAATACTAGTAAAAACGAATAGCTGACTGCTATTATGATTAAAATCAATAAAAGGTTTAAAGAAGTGAATAAAACAGCAGAATGACCTGGTATTGGGAATAGTCAATAGCACTAGTGATTAACAAACAGATTAGCTTTGGAAAATCACTCTATAGTTGGTCACAACTGCCGCATGTTCAGGACCACACCATGTGTGTGTCCCGCCCTGAAGTTTAGTCAACGTGCTATTGAAAAATCTCAATAAATCCTAGAATTCTTCTTTAGCTGAACAGTTTACATGTAATTAAATTTAGATTTAATTACCCTAGTAACTGCAGATTCAGTTGAACAGCGTTCAGGGAGAAATGCACCTAAGTGCAGGTGAAATTAGCTGAGAAGAATTAAAGGTGAGGAAAAATAAAAATCAGAAAACCAGGAATGTGGTTAAAGGAAATTGGTTTAGATCAGTTCACACTGCATACATACAAGCTATAGTTAAAGGCTTCACGTAAATGATGCTAACCACTAACTGTCCAAGCTATTAGTTAGCTTAGCCACCTAGCCTGGTTTGTTTACAATATGGTGTCACAAGGTGATGAGTTAGCACTTCCTGTGACAAGTCGTTGTCATGGGAACCCATGCATATCAGAGCAATTCAACAGTTTATGAAGAATGTCTGCACATTTGAAACGAGTTACGCATCGAGTTAAAGTGGAGCGTTTATACTCCAATAATTCAAACTCAAATTCAGTAAGATGCAAGTATGGTTTGCAAATTTGCAAATTTTACTCATGTAAAATTCTTCTCTCTACTTGAAACATCTTTTGACTAATTTAAAGAGTAGTTACCCAGATTTGATGCAAATCAAACTGGTCTAGGCGCGCAGAAATCTCGTCTTGTGAATAGGTACTGATGTGTCTATTGGCCAATGAAACATAGTATTGATCACCCGGTGGTTATGCTTGCAGATGCAGCTAAAGTTTAGATGAATGAGTCTCTCTGACTATAATTTCTAAGGCCTTTGCTCTGTAGAAAGGATGCCGACATCTAAATCTACATTCATATTACACTGTACTGAGATTTTTCATCAGAAACAGGTTTAGCAATTCTGCAATTGGTATTTCTTCAACCAAAGTAGAATAATTACTGGTACAGTTTACATGCTGCTGATCTGAGATTTCTTCGTCAGAACAGGCTTACGCTCTAATACTGAAATTAGGTTTTCTTCGCTAAAATCAGATTAACTTTACACTGATACCATTTGACCTATTCAAATGTGGCAAGCCTCTCTCTGTTACAGCAGAGGTGTCAATTCAAGCTATAGTTTTATCTGCACCTAACAAGCCAGCACCATCGATCTACATGCGAATCAAACGTTGTCAAACGTCATGTCGGAATTATCAATTATTAAACACACTTTTAGTTGGACGATGGTTTAAGCGAGTGGCGTTAGGCCATGCTAGCTTAACCAGCTCAATCTAGTGTCATATTTCAAAATAGCTCGTCGTGGATGGTCATGAGCATTTAAGATTTACACATTCACACAAGGTTTCCTTCCACTCCTAATGCAGACTCCTGCATTTCTGCAAACACATATTTTCATCTACTTTAAAAGCTTTATGCCCTATGCTGCCTAGGAACCTTTGTAGAAGCTATGGGTCAAGCACTGCGTTTGCATTTCAAAGTCACTGGGGTCTTAAGAACCCCTGCTGAGGGGCCTTGTGTGTCAGTTCACATGAGTGGCATTGTGTGAGGGCAGGTTGTGCTGTCCAAAGAGGTGACAAACTGGTGTAGGAGGCAAAGGTCCTGTGGGTGTCCTCCATTCATTCCAGGTTTGTCTGAGTCTGTGGCAGTAACCTTGGGACTTTCAGATCTGCCTTGCCTGGTGTCGAGGGCAGCACTCAATCTGCATTCAGACTAATGAGTCTGAGGAGTCCTTTATGCTGACTGGTTTCAGTTGCTAATAGTCTGATTGGAGGTTGACTGGCTGTTAAGTCAGAAATCGTGGTGATTCTGGTTAGATCAAGAACAGAGAGCCTGTCTTGGTGGATCACACCAGTCAGGGACTTTGGGGCAAAGGGAATGTCTGTTATGTTGACATTGGTGCTGTGGTCTCCTAAGCTGCAGCTCTGGCCCCTCCCCCCTTTGTGCAAGGGTTGGGGGAGCTCTTGCTGCTGCTGTGAAGTCCATCAGGTTGCAGGTTTCTTGTGTGGTCCATTGGTAGTTGTCCGGACTGTTTCAGTTCTTTTCGGACCACAATGTGTTTGTCTCTCACGCTGCTGAATTGCTGAGTCAGTGTTTGGATTTCAGCTCTGCATGCGGATGGCCTCCAAGGGCCTTAGCTTTAGTGTCTCTTTAAATTCAAACAGTTCCTTACGTTCTTTAAATGGCAAAGTTCAACAACTGTCCAAGCTCCCTGAAGAGTGGTGACCTCCCTCAGTTGCTCTGCTCTGTCATGGTCCTTGCCTCTGTCCTGTGCCTTCTCATGCTGAGTGGGTTGGTTCTCTGTGGAACTCAGTGATTTGCAGCGTTCGTTCAATTACCTCCTGTTGGAAGCCCGTATGAGCATGGGCTAAGGAGAGGATGAAGCTCTTTGTGGCTCAGGCCAGGTGTCGAGTGTCCGCTGGTGCTGCCGATCTCGCTGTCCCTTGCTCTGCTGTTGCAGGTTGTTGACTGCTTTAGCTGAAGGGCAACCATCACATTGTTCCGCTGGGTCTCAAGGGGGTCCTGAATGGCAGGGCTGGATGCCCTGGGTAGACTGGCACACTTTTGGGGACATGAGAGAAAGAGATGGCACAGGCAAATGCAAGTTCGTACAGTTATGTGGGCCATATAGGGAGTGCATAGCTGAAGTGGGGGAAACCAGTATGAGACTAAGGGGTTTAACTATCTTGGGTGACAGCTGTAAGCTGTGTTGATTGATGACGGGGCTGGTACATGTCATTAAAACTATTACTCAGAATACTGATGGTTCCTTTCCAGAGATTGTCACCATAAGGTAAATTAATAGAACAAACTGGTAGAGAGAGGAAATAAAGATGAAATAAGAAAAGGGAAAGGAAGGAAAGAGGTTTTTACCTATTTAGTTTTGCTAGGAGATATGGTTAAGCAGGTGTCACTGGTTCAAGTGATGACCTAATCTCTAGACTAACAGAGAAACATCAGATGCCTTGAGGTCGCAAGGAGAAGAAACAACGGGAAGAGTTTCTAGTCCTTTCCGGAGCCAAAAGTGCTCTGGACAGTGGCCGTACTTCATGTACTAAGCACTAAGGAGTGAGGAGGGGGAGCTGAAAGATAGGTGTTAGCATAGTAATAACCTATACTCATTATGCCTCATTAAGGAAACAACAGTTTCTAGAACTACTGTAATCCTATAAAAAGGAAAGAGGGTGATGGTAGAATAAAACAAAAAGGGTAAAAACAGAAGGTCCTTTTAGCTCTAGGGACCCTAAAGAGAAGGTGAATACCCAAGTTGATTCAATGAAATGCTAAGTTTAATTAAAACCAACTTGGCTGAATAGAGATATTCAGACTGAAACAAAAGAAAGTGAAGGAAATAAAATGACACGTAGAGGAGGAATGAAGTTTTAGATTTAGAAATCTAAAAGGAAAGGTAAACAGACAAAATTGATTTAATCAAATTTTCAAATTTAACCAAATTCAACTTGGCTGCATAGGGATAGTCAGGTGAACAAAGTATTAGCATGAAGTAGAGATAGGAAACTTAACAAATTGATTTAATTAAATTTAAAATTTAATTTAAATTCAACTTGACTGAATAGAGATACTCAGACTTGACAACGTGAGTGACGCCACGCACACACACACACACAAATGGTTTAAACCAGAGATGGGTGCCTTTGAGGCGTGCCTTGTGAAGCTTTGGGACTCAAGTGAATCGTTTGTCTTGCATCAGTGATTCGGAGCGTGTGTCAAACTGCCACAGTCATGTGATTTCAGTAAACGAGGCTTTGTGATGCGTCCTAGCAGTTTCAAAGTGTTTCAAGATGTCCATGGTTCATCTCTAAGTCCCATGAACCCATGTCTATACATGAGTTGTACATGAAATGTGTATAACACATCTAAATGACGCATTTGATAAAGGGAAGTGACGTATTGTCATGTTTTTGTCTGATATAGTTCAGTTTTTATTAACAAGCGCTACAGTTTACTGAAATATCATGTCTTGACAGAAACCTCATGTTTAAGGATATTAGATGATTCATTGATCACTTTTAATTGATTACAACTTAATAATAACCATTTGTGAGTGGTTTATTAAAGATGTCTCGTATTCGCTATTCGTATTTGTACGTCTCTAGTATTCACTACGCTTACTGTTCTGACCCGCAAAGGGGCGCTTTGAGCGGTTCGAACAGTGAATCGTTTGTGACGCAATTGATTCGTTTGATTCGGAGCTTCACAACGCATTGTGTTCCCATCAGCAGTTCAAATCAAAATCCCTCCTAAAAGGAATCCCAAAGTCTATAAAGTCTTCGGCTTGAATGCTTCACGCTTGCACGTGTCTAGGTGCTAGCAGGGTGCTAGCAGCTTTTAGTCGAGGTAAAGGGTTTTAACTTGTAGGGTATACGTGTAGGGTTTCTATAGAGCTAGATTCGGCTACGCGTGATTTGTTGTTCGCACAACAGTCTGTGATGTGGGTGTGCTGCAATCAGACTTTCAGAGGTGTCTGCTCTCCACGCTCTGTTGTCATGCGTTGCCAGGAGGTTAATGCCAGCCTGCATCACGATCAGAATGGAGCAGAATTCTAACCGTGCTGCAAGTCCGCATTGAGAACTCCAGTGTGGTCAAGCATAACTCACAAATCACAACAGCACATCACTTCACAGACAGTGGTGGATTGCTAGTTAGCTAAGCTAGAATTTACACCACAGATTCGTTGCGTGTGTTTCATATGTGCGGTCCCGCGCATTAATATGAATACAGTGACGGAACGAACAGTAAAAAGGCCTTAATCGGTGACTGGGGAGTCTCGCCCAGAACACCATTACAAACGCTGTAGTGAGATTTCTTCGTCACACAGGTAAATTTATGCTGCTTAATCTGGAATTCCGTCATCAGAAAAAGGCTTATGCATTTACCGCTGAAAGTGGGGATTTCTTCGCCCAAGATCAGGGTAGTTTATTTGTTCGTGCTGCTAATCTGAGATTCGATCGTCAGAAAGACTTGTGCATTTAAAGCTGAAAGTGGGGGTTTCTTCGCCCAAGTTCATACCCTTTGTATGCACTACTAATCTGCAATTCCGTCGTCAGAAAAGTCTTACGCTCGTTTAGCAACTGAAATTATGATTTCTTTGATAATTTCAGGTTAGCTTCTTCGTACAATTTAAATATGCATTATAACATCGACTAACGTTCTGCCGTTCAAGGGAATGCGCATTCAAGCCCCAGTTTTGCTGATTTTATCAGAAATTTGTATGTGCATGTATAAGATGTCAATAAAGATTTTCAAAACACATGATTGATTACTGGTCCATCCGCAAACAATTGCTTAAAATGATGCCCGCATTCTCCACCAAATATGTAGCGATTTAACTCAAAAGGGGAAATATTAATAATTATTCATAACTCAATATGATTTATCAATTATGATTAATTATGAATATGTAAATCGGTTAATCAGATTTACTGGATATAGCTACATTAATCTTAATATTACAATCAATTAACCTGTTGTCCAGGGAACACTTAGTGTTGATTGTTTAATAATTCTAAGAAATGTTCATTTCCAGGTTATGGAAAAATAACCTTCTTAACGCACCGTGCTACTTAGAGCATAGGTTCGGGTCTATATCACTTAAGAGGCAATTCATTAGCAGATGGAGTCAGAACCAAACATGTATTGTGCACAATCTTTATTAACTAACTCACAAACACATAACTAAACTAGCAAACACATAACATAACATAACATAAAATGTCACACACATATGTAGGTCAGAATGAGTAATGATAGAGTTGAACCGGAAGAGGTACTGTTACTAGAGCTATAGGAAAGTCAAAGACACTCTGGAAAGGACTCATCAGTTTCTTTTAGCAATAGCAAAGGTGAGTCTTACAAATCAATACTAAATCGCTGTTTAGCATTAAAATGTACGATACTTGCAAGATGCCTTTAGGCTGAGGAGCGTCGGATCTGCAGGTTGAGGATAAATCTTGAGGTTATCTCTGAAGTGGTTGCCAGTCTGTTGGGTGATGAGCACATGGCTGGGTGTTGTAGGCCGGGGGCCTACCAGCCTTGCGGCCGGGCCTAGAGAGGCCGGCCGCAAGGTGACCTGTTCTGTGGTCCAGAAGCAAGGAAGAAGAGGGCATTTGATCTTGTGATCAGTGAATATAAGGGGTGAAGATGTCACACCCTCTTGAGGTGTCTGAGCCAATAAGGAGTTTCCCTTTCAGAGGGAAGTTTTACGAGTCTTTGTTCTGTAGCAAGATATTAGCATAAGACACGGGATTGGATGAATGAGAGAATAACCTTCTAGATTCTTATAATACTAACATGTCACAGAGTTAGTAACATGTAACATAAATTACCAAATAGGAAATGAAAGTTGGAGTCCGTAGATACCAAACATGCTGCCAATGTGATCTCAGTTAACTATAAATTCCAGCTCTGGAATATATTAATACCCAAAATAGTTCAAAAGAGAAAATTAACAAATAGAATAAAGCCTATAAAAGGAAAGTCATGAGATGGGAAACTTGGATACATGTTTATACATTTTCTCAGTAGTTATATAGAGAATACATAGGATTAAGAGAGTTTATTTGTCCTTCTCAGGAAGAAGGAGTCACTAACATTCTTTCTGATCATGTAAGTACCCTGTATCTGTAACAGGACACCTAGATGTTGGTTGCAGTTTTAGGGGGATGGGTTCACAGAACTTTGATAGTGGGAGTGAGTTTATGGGTAATTCATTAAATACAATGAATAATTGTGTGGCTGATTGATCCAGACGCTACACATGTTATCATGGATCATGTCAGTTATTATTGCTCCATCTGCCATTTTTCCCTATTGTTCTTGCTTGCTTACCTAGTCTGATGATTCGGCTGTGCAGATCCAGACGTTACTGGCTGCCCTTGTCCTAATGCTGCGTTCACACTGAACGCGTCTGGGGCGTCTGATTTACATGTTAAGTCAATGCAAACGCGCGTCTAGACATCCTGCGGCGCGAATCAAGCGTATAGCACAGCGCAAATCGGCTGTTGACGCGCGAATGGTGCGGCGCAAATTGAGCGTTCACGCGTCTGACGCCCTAGACGCCCAAGTTGAAAAATCGGAACTTTGGCGTAAATTCGCGGCGCGTTAACCAATCAGGGACTCTACTTTGGTAGTAACGTGTTTATGACGTGATCAGCGGTGGAGACCAGAACAAAGATATAGTCTGTGTATTGCCACCTATGCCACCCCTCCCATGATGCGAATTCGCGTCTGAACACACTTTGTTTAGACGCGCGAATAGAGCGAATTTGACGCCCCGGACGCGTTTGGTGTGAACACAGCATAATGCCTTTCATAATGTTGGGAACATGGGCTGGCATATGCAAATATTGGGGGCGTACACCCCGACTGTTACGTAACAGTCGGTGTTATGTTGAGATTCGCCTGTTCTTCGGAGGTCTTTTAAACAAATGAGATTTATATAAGAAGGAGGAAACAATGGAGTTTGAGACTCACTGTATGTCATTTCCATGTACTGAACACTTGTTATTCAACTATGCCAAGGTAAATTCAATTTTTCATTCGAGGGCACCTTTAAATTAATTAACTCCGTTACCGTTACCATATGGTGCGTTGTACGTTAATTTTGGCTGAAGTGTAGCCTACAGCCTAACCTGTTTACAGCAGCGACGCATTGTAGGATTGGCCAACCACTGTAAACACGAAGACGCACTGTGGGCGTGTTTCCGTTTATTCAAGTTTGTGCGGCAGTCATGGAGAGTCAAGGCGAGAGCAAGACGAGTTCTCTTTCAAACATTCGCTCAGTATCTCACAAAGGGAACGCCTCTGGGCATGACAGATCCTGGAAGCACCAATTACACCACATCTGTCAGTTGACAGACCAATCACGACAGTGATGTGGGAGTCCCTCCTCCCTAATATATACCGCTGCCATTGGTCCCTACTTCATTCTCGATCTCTTCCCCGTGAAGATCAAATTGGAAGCTATCCTTCAGCAGGATCTGTCTTAAAATAGTTGCTTAACTGTTCTGAGACTAGCCGTCAAGGTACGTCACCGAACGCAGCTGTTGTGCTAGCGGGTCTTTTTCACTGTAGCGGTGATTATTTGCTTCGGGTATAATAAGAAAATTAACGCGTTACGGCGAATTATCTTAGATATTCGTGGTGAGCTTATTATTAGTATGGCAACTGCTAATTCTACAAGCAGCGGACCGAAATCGGAGGCCTCACGCCCGTGCGCGTGCGGGTCAATGATCTCAGGCAAGGATCCTCATCCTTTATGCATCGTATGCCTGGGGGTGAGAAACGCTAAGGCAGCCCTCGCGAACCCCGAATGCTGTCCTCACTGTTCTCTCTTCCCGTCAAGGGTGCTAGAGAGAAGAGTGCGGGTCGCGGCCGCCAATAAAGGAGACCCCTGCCTTTCTCCGCCGCCCGCGGAGGAAACTAATCAGCCCCCTGCGTCGTGCAGCTGGGGCGAATTTATGGAAGAAGTCTCTCCCGACCTACCTCCCATTTTCGGATCCTTTATGAATGTGAGGGAGGAAGACGATGATGACGATGAAGCTATCGCTCGTCTGTTGGAGGAGGACGGGGAGGAGGATGACGACGACGCTATCCTCCCGCCAAATCCCTCCTGGCCGGGCAGCGCGTTAAGCGGAGGGTCACCCTCCCCGGCTCAGGCGGAGCTTGACCTTCTCGAAATGTGCCGGAGGGCGGCGGCAAAACTCTCCATAGACTGGCCGTCGCAGCAGACAGGCCAGGGGACGGAGAGAGATCTCTATGACGGCAAGAGACTAGCGTCACGTGCCCAACCCGTTAAACAGCTCATTCCAGCGGTCCCAGCGTGCATTTCAGAAATGAAACGTTTCTGGGATAAACCCTTTTCACACAGGGTTCCTGTAAAAGGTTTTTCTAGGCTGGATGTTGATAACATGGAGGAGTTAGGGATGTCAAATCCCCCTCATGTCGAGCTGTCAGTGGCACATCATCTTAACCCTAACCGCAGAGCAGCCTTTTCCTCTGCTTCAGCTTCACTGCCAGGACGTGCTGAACGCTTAGCAGCCTCAGTCTTTCAGAAGATTTATCGTTCTTCTGCACTGGCAGTGAGGGCTCTTAATGCCACCTCTCTCCTCACTGTTTATCAAGCGGAGCTTATGGAGGAGATGGGGAGGCAGATGGATGCTGGGACACCAAACCCAGCCCTGTGGGAAGAGATCTGCGTTTTTGCAGATCTCAACCTGAGAACCTCCAGGGGCGCAGTCCAGAGCTGTGGTCGCAGCATGGGCCTGGCCATGGTGGGTGAGCGGGCTCTCTGGCTGGGGCTGTCAGGGCTGTCAGACAGAGAGAAAGTGGACTTCTTGGACGCTCCAGTTGAGCCCAAAGCCCTTTTCGGGGCATCGGTCACTGCAATGCGACAAAAGTGTGATCTGAGGAAACAGGAAGGTGAGGCGTTCCAAACTTGCCTTCCTCGCAGACCCACGGCTCGTACTTCTTAGCCACCACGCTCCGGGTTTGAAGCTCCCCACAGGAGTGGTCAGTCAGCCTTCAGAGGTCCTAGACCATCTCAGCCTCAGCAGGCTGAGACACAATCTAAACCGACTCAGCCGAGGGGAAAACCTAACTTTGCGGCAGCTAGACACCGGCCAGCAAACCCTCAGGGAGAGAAGAAACGTCGAGCGACCAAACACGTTATTGCATCCAGAACAAAAGGATGAACAACAGCACGTCTTCTGGGTCTGATGGCCTCGACAGTTTCAATCATTCCACTGGAACTGTTGCGAATGAGGGATTTCCAGCACTGGACAGCAGCGCAGCGTTTGTGTCCAAAACGCCACCTAAACCGCAAAGTGATAGTAACATCACTTTGCATGCGCGCTCTCCGTCACTGGAGAGATCGTGCTTTTCTCGAGTCAGGGACTCCGCTGGGAGCAGTTTCTCTGAGAAAGGTGGTCACAACGGATGCGTCGCTCACAGGTTGGGGGGCAGTGTGCGAGGGCAGAATAGCGAAAGGGAAATGGCCCGTCTCGCTACAGAACGCACACATAAACTTCCTGGAACTGTTAACAGTGTTTCTAGCATTGAAACATTTTGTGCAGTTTCTAAAGAACCACCACGTTTTGATCAGATCAGACAACACAACGGCGGTGGCATACATAAATCGCCAGGGAGGCACACGCTCCCCTCAGCTTCACAGTCTGGCACAGAAACTGATCGTTTGGGGCGTGAAGCATTTTCATTCACTATGGGCAACGCATGTTCCGGGAATAATGAATGTGGGAGTGGATCTCCTATCCAGAGGAAATCCGCTGTATGGAGAATGGACTCTCCACCCTCAGGTAGTGAGCCAGTTGTGGGAGAGGTTTGGCCAAGCTGCCGTAGATCTCTTCGCCTCGCACGAAAATACTCATTGCCCTCTATTCTTCTCTCTGGCGAGAGACGGTGCACATATTGGTGTGGATGCTCTGGCACACCCGTGGCCAAACGCACTACTTTACGCATTTCCTCCACTGAGTCTGATCATACCAACATTACAAAGAGTAAGGAAATGCGGTCACTCAGTTATGCTAATCGCCCCGAATTGGCCAGGGAAGTTGTGGCTGACGGAGATAATTGAACTTCTGTGCGGCCAACCCTGGCCGCTCCCGTTGCGCAGGGACCTCCTCTCTCAAGCGCGCGGAGAGATTTTTCACCCAGCCCCGAACAAAGTGGCACTCTGGGCCTGGCCCGTGAGAGGTTAAACTTAAGTGTTACGGGTTTGCCTGTGAGGGTGATTGAGACTATTCTAGCAGACACATCGTTCCTTTTCTCTGTTCTGTCGCGGATATGTTATGTTTTCTGCAGGAACTTTTGGATAAGGGCAGAGCCTTTTCAACCGTTAAGGTTTATCTTTCCGCAATTTCTGCGTGTCATGTGGGGATTGACAAAAATACTATAGGTCAACAGCCGCTTGTTTGCAGGTTTATGAGAGGCGCGCGGCGTTTGCACAGGGTTTCAAAGCCACTGATTCCGCCGTGGGATCTGTCTGTGGTCCTTAATGCACTATCTCAGCCTCCTTTTGAGCCTATAGGCAGTATTGAATTAAAGCTCCTTTCGCTAAAGGCTGCTTTGTTATTGGCTCTTTCGATCGCAAAGCGGATTAGTGAACTTCACGCTTTATCGGTTCATAACTCCTGTATGCAGTTCGCTATGGATTACTCGAGAGTAACTCTGAAAACTAATCCAGCGTTTGTACCTAAGGTGAGCGAGTCAACTCTCGCTTGTAAACAAGTGGATTTACTGGCTTTCCATCCACAGCCTTTTTCCTCATCAGAGGATGAGCGGCTTCATTGCCTGTGCCCTGTCCGTGCGTTACGTCACTATGTGGACAGAACGAAAGCACTAAGGAACAGTAATCAGTTATTTGTTTCTTGGGCTGATTCCCATAAGGGTAAACCTATTTCACGTCAGCGCCTGTCCCACTGGGTAGTAGAAGCTATTATAGTAAGTTATAATAGCATGGGCCTCCGTCCTCAGGAGGGGCTGAAGGCTCATTCTACAAGAGATATGGCCACCTCATGGGCACTGTTAAAGGGCGTTTCAGTTCAGACATTTGTGCAGCAGCAAGTTGGGCATCGCCTCACACATTTGTCCGATTTTATAGACTGGATGTCACTGAGCCATCGCTGGCTCATTCCGTCCTAAGTGTATNAAAAAAAAAAAACCAAACAAAACAAAACAAAAAAACATTTGAGGTGTTTTTAACTTTTTGTTCACATATATCCCTGTTCTATTGGTCAATAGTTACAGGTGTTGTGTTATGTTATAGCCTACATCAGTAAGTTGGTTGACATGCCTGCTTCGGACAGCATATCTGCAATACGGGAGTGGTCTATATCCCTTTGTGAGATACTGAGCGAATGTTTGAAAGAGAACTTTAGGTTACTTACGTAACCCCGGTTCTCTGATAACATGAGTGAAGTATCTCACCGCACGTCCCTCCTTGCAGTGCACGGAGAAGAGATATGCTAAGAATGAAGTAGGGACCAATGGCAGCGGTATATATTAGGGAGGAGGGACTCCCACATCACTGTCATGATTGGTCTGTCAACTGACAGACGTGGTGTAATTGGTGCTTCCAGGATCTGTCACGCCCAGAGGCGTTCCCTTTGTGAGATACTTCACTCATGTTATCAGAGAACCGGGGTTACGTAAGTAACCTAAAGTTTCTCTATGTGGAATATGCTCATTATTTCACTTTAGTTGAGCATAAAGACAAAAACATTTTAGTCAAATGTGAGCTGTGTCTTTCTGGTTCGAAGGTCCTATCTACTGCGATAAACATGTGACATGCTGGATCGAAAATCTGTGAAATAAGTTTTCCTAGTCGACTTGTAGTTGTTCTTTTAAGCCATTAGTTGACTAATCACATTTATATTAATTTAATTTCTTAAATACTGGAGAGAATAAACTAATAATGAGCGTTTATGTAATATAGGCTATGCACTCAAGCGCACGCATAGCGCTTGCCATAAAGAACCGGCAAAAGTAACGATTATGAATATGACAAAAAAAACAGCAAGGAGACATTTTAATTGTTTATTAATAAAGTAATGTTTTCTGAATCAGTGTCGGCTGCAAAGATGAAGTTGACATTGCTGACTCTCATTCATCTCCGCATATACTGGACGCGCCTAGAGAGAAAATGCACATTTCATTCGGATTGCATAATCAGAGTAGACTCTTTTCGTTTTTAATTATTTCGTTTTAAAGCAGATATTTCAAGCTTTCTAAAGATATATTTCTCATGTCTGCGAGGCAAGCACCCTATACGCTGAGTTTCGGTTTATTTAGCCTATAAGTCGCGCTCCAGTTCACGCGCCAGTGATCGCACCCGCGCATCCATGATTATATTGCCTGCTATACTTGCTTCTTATTTATTAAATCCAGGCAATTGGTTGATGAAACATTAATTAAAATTATGCTGTTCACTTTTCATAATCAAGTAAATTAATTTAAAACATAACATAGGACTATTTAAACATATATATGAGTCTACATTTTCTTTAATGACAGTTTTTTTTTTTAGGTAACGCAATAGTTACTTTCCCTGGTAATTAGTTACTTTTATAATGATATAACTCAGTTACTAACTCCGTTACTATTTGTGAGAAGTAACTAGTAACTATAACTAATTACTTTTTTAAAGTAACGTGCCCAACACTGGTGATAATATCTTATTCATATTAAAATCCTGGGACACCCCCCATACGTGCAACCGAGGGGAGCTCGTAAAAACATTTTTTGCATATAGGCCCGGGGCTGACTTGCTACGCCACTGATGAACGGCCAAACACAACTTTAATATAGATGCAAAAGAGAGATGCAAAGAATAGGCAAACTCATGTGTTTCCTTGTTAACACAATGTAATGCTTATGAGGCTTTAACTTCATGTAGTTTCACTTTATGTTTTAAGAAGTCCACACCCAAAAGTCTCTGTACAGGCAGATCTAATATCAGATCTCTCATCGGAGCTCAACTTGATAGCAGATTTGACATCAGTGTCCTGTTCTACAGACATTATCCTGAGACATACAAGGTAACACTTTCCTCAGAGTATTATGGATCTTAACATTTGTTAAAATTTAAAAACATAACTGTAATAGTTATGTTAATTAATAGCATTTTGGTTTTAGTTAGTGTTACGTATTTGTGTTAACTGTTTAATTCACATTTATTTGTATAGTGCTTTTCACAATTCATATCATTTCAAAGCTACTTTACAGAAATGTCAACATTACAGTTTAGAGTGATCTGTTAGCAGAGGTGACTGAGTCTAAATTATGTTATTTCAGAAATGTACATATACAAATCACACAGTTTGCTAACAATGTATTCATTTAAGCAGTGTATTAATATAAAGCAGAAACATTGAGCTCATTAAAGTAACACTGTATCTGTTAACAAGTAAATAAAAGATGAAAAAAAGAAACAATGTTGAAGCAAAAAGTGTTACAGTCATTCCAGGTCTCTAATATATCTAATAAAGAATCACTTTTCTTTAATAAAGTTTAATAAAGAATCCTTGCAGGATAATTGGATAAAATCACTTGCTAAATGAATAAAAAAAAATAAAAAAATGTTAATGATGTTCCATTTCTGATATAAAAAGCAGCATGTTTACCTTAAAAAGGCTTTTGTATTCTGTGGGATAGAAACATTTGAGAGGCTGTGGGGAGAGGCAGTGAACGTTTAGGTCTCATTTTGTGGTTTCATGTTGAAAGGGTGCTTGTTGTGAATTTTTATATCTGGTGACTTTGTTCATTCAATCTTTGTTTCTACTTACATTCTGATAAAAGTATATATAATTAGCATATTTACAATATTTGCAGGGGACTTGCATGTTTAAAAAGTTAAGCTGCAGCATATTTTGTTCATGCTGAAATTTTTAATTTAATTTTGTAAATTTTTCATAATCTGTATGTAAATGTTTATTGATTTTGGTTTATATACTTTTGGCCTGTTTTATAAAATCAGTTCAATACTTAATACTCTTAAATGAAAAATTAGTTATTTAGTCATTAATAGCAAAGGAGTAAAGTATTTGAGTAAATGTAATTAGTTACTGTACTTAAGTATATTTTTGGCTACTTTGTAGTTGTATTGAGAATCAAAGATATTGCCAACTTTTACTCTCTACTTGACTACATTTTTGAGCAAGTAAATGTATTTTTTACTCCACTACATTTGTGATGAGTAATAAAATTTCAAATTACATTTTTCATGGCAGCTAACTGTTTATGCAGCAGTTTTTCTGCTATAAAGAAGGGCATTGAAGATACCATATCTTGTGTATTTTGCCTTTTCTCACCCAAAACTTGTCAACAAGGATACCTTACGTGAATGTGAGGGCATTAGCATGTAGTTGCTGATCGCAGATGTTTTATTTATTAGATGAGGAAATTACTGCAGCTGTTGATGAGGCTCAAAGCAGCACATACAGTAGACTTTGACTATTAAATTTAATATTGTTTTATTTATCCACTATATTGACAAGACCGTTTTAAAGGATATTGGTTTACTTATGGCCGTTCTGTGCACTTAAGCTGTAGGCATTTAAAAGGTAGTTGTGTCGACCTTGATTTATTGCAATATTGAGGTGTTCAGTTTTATTTTGTTTTTAGAAAATAAACTTGATTTATCATCTTACAAATCAATTGTTTCTTATTTTCACTGGCATGTCTCTCAGGACTAGTGCATCTCTGAGCCTCTATTCAGTATGAGTAAAATACTTAAGTACTGTTAAAATCAGATACTTTAAGACTTTTACTCAAGTCATATTGGAATTGGTTACTTATCATTTTCATTGTCATTTTCGACGTAAGGTTTTGCTTTTACTCAAGTAGGGTTTTCAGCTACTCTTAACATCTATGATTAATAGTTCTTTGTATTCAGAAATATTCTGTATATTTCTGTATATATACAGTGGGTACGGAATGTATTCAGACCCCCTTAAATTTTTTCACTCTTTGTTATATTGCAGCCATTTGCTAAAATCATTTGTTCATTTTTTTTCCTCATGAATGTACACACAGCACCCCATATTGACAGAAAAACACAGAATTGTTGACATTTTTGCAGATTTATTAAAAAAGAAAAACTGAAATATCACATGGTCCTAAGTATTCAGACCCTTTGCTCAGTATTTAGTAGAAGCACCCTTTTGATCTAATACAGCCATGAGTCTTTTTGGGAAAGATGCAACAAGTTTTTCACACCTGGATTTGGGGATCCTCTGCCATTCCTCCTTGCAGATCCTCTCCAGTTCTGTCAGGTTGGATGGTAAACGTTGGTGGACAGCCATTTTTAGGTCTCTCCAGAGATGCTCAATTGGGTTTAAGTCAGGGCTCTGGCTGGGCCATTCAAGAACAGTCACGGAGTTGTTGTGAAGCCACTCCTTCGTTATTTTAGCTGTGTGCTTAGGGTCATTGTCTTGTTGGAAGGTAAACCTTCGGCCCAGTCTGAGGTCCTGAGCACTCTGGAGAAGGTTTTCGTCCAGGATATCCCTGTACTTGGCCGCATTCATCTTTCCCTCGATTGCAACCAGTCGTCCTGTCCCTGCAGCTGAAAAACACCCCCACAGCATGATGCTGCCACCACCATGCTTCACTGTTGGGACTGTATTGGACAGGTGATGAGCAGTGCCTGGTTTTCTCCACACATACCGCTTAGAATTAAGGCCAAAAAGTTCTATCTTGGTCTCATCAGACCAGAGAATCTTATTTCTCACCATCTTGGAGTCCTTCAGGTGTTTTTTAGCAAACTCCATGCGGGCTTTCATGTGTCTTGCACTGAGGAGAGGCTTCCGTCGGGCCACTCTGCCATAAAGCCCCGACTGGTGGAGGGCTGCAGTGATGGTTGACTTTCTACAACTTTCTCCCATCTCCCGACTGCATCTCTGGAGCTCAGCCACAGTGATCTTTGGGTTCTTCTTTACCTCTCTCACCAAGGCTCTTCTCCCCCGATAGCTCAGTTTGGCCGGACGGCCAGCTCTAAGAAGGGTTCTGGTCGTCCCAAACGTCTTCCATTTAAGGATTATGGAGGCCACTGTGCTCTTAGGAACCTTAAGTGCAGCAGAACTTTTTTTGTTACCTTGGCCAGATCTGTGCCTTGCCACAATTCTGTCTCTGAGCTCTTCAGGCAGTTCCTTTGACCTCATGATTCTCATTTGCTCTGACATGCACTGTGAGCTGTAAGGTCTTATATAGACAGGTGTGTGGCTTTTCTAATCAAGTCCAATCAGTATAATCAAACACAGCTGGACTCAAATGAAGGTGTAGAACCATCTCAAGGATGATCAGAAGAAATGGACAGCACCTGAGTTAAATTTGAGTGTCACAGCAAAGGGTCTGAATACTTAGGACCATGTGATATCAGTTTTTCTTTTTAATAAATCTGCAAAAATGTCAACAATTCTGTTTTTCTGTCAATATGAGGTGCTGTATGTACATTAATGAGGGAAAAAAATGAACTTAAATGATTTTAGCAAATGGCTGCAATATAACAAAAAGTGAAAAATTTAAGGGGGTCTGAATACTTTCCGTACCCACTGTGTGTGTAAAATATGATCCTCAAAATAATGCAAACACATGCAAACTTATATTTGTGTGTATGTTTGCATGTGCGTGTGTATTAAATATATGATTCTCAATAAAAAATACATGCAAACTTGTATGAAATATAATGCTCAACAAAAACACACTTGGGTTTAATTTGAGGGTATTTACTTCCAAATTAAAGAAAGGGTTTAGGAATTACAGCTCTTGAGAGTAGCGTCCATGGAAGATAACAGTGGTGGATGACAACATCCAGCCAAGTGAAGAACACTCTCCAGGAGGTAAGCGTGTCATTGTCAACGTCTACAATCGAGACGTCTTCATGAGGGCAAATACAGAGGATTCCCCACAAGGTGCAAAACATTCATAAGCCTCAAGAATAGAAAGGCCAGATTAGACTTTGCAATAAATAAATAAATAAAAAAAACCTTGACCAGTTCTGGAAAGGCATTCTTTGGACGTATTAAACTAGAATTAACCTCTACCAGAATGAAGGGAAGAAAAAAGTATGAAGAAGTCTTGGAACATCTCATAATCCAAAGCATACAACATAAACTGTAAAACATGGAGTAAGTGATGGCATGGGCATGCATGGCTTCCACTCTCACTGGATCACTGGTGTTTGTTAATGATGTGACAGAAGACAGAAGCAGCTGGATGAATTCTGAAGTGTAAAGAGATTTACTGTCAGTCCAGATTCAGCCAAAGGCATTAGACGGTGCTTTACTGTACAGATGAACAATGATTTATTAAAGCTGAATTAATGACATATTAAAGCTGATATCTTGAATTTATCCCCTTGAATTAAAGCTGAAAATCTGCACCTCAAATTCATCTTGGGTGTTTCATTTTAATTTTATTCTGGTGGCATACAGAGCCAAAAATATGAAAATTTTGCTTGTGTCCAAATATATATGGACCTAACTGTATGTGTGTTTTTGTTGAGTATCATATTTCATACACCAAGCTTTTATGGCTCATATATGCAATTCATTGCAATTCAACAAATAAATGTTCCCCAAATGCCTGTTGTGTCATATTTAACATTTATATTAACATGGAAAAAAAAATCTTTCTTCACTTGAAAAGAAATTAAGGTTTTTGAGGAAAACATTCCAGGATTTTTCTCCATATATACTTCATCAGGGTTCAATGGATTGAAGGTCCAAATTGCAGTTTCATTGCAGCTTCAAAGGGCTCTACATGATCCTAGGTGAGGAGTAAGGGTCTTAAGCCGCACACACACTTAACGATTGTAAGGCCGATTATGAATGTAAATTGATACTTATGAATGATCGCGTCCAGTCAGAGCCAGTCGCGTTCAGTCTGCGATTACAGTCGGTGTTCAAATTCCATGTGTAAGTATTTAAATCTGCTTCAGTCGCAGGAAACAATTGGTATGCGTGTTCAATTCAGTCTTAGAATGTTTCAGCTAATCGTCAGGTGTGTCCCCGGCTTTATCTAACAAAATGATCAGCCATTTTTAAAAATAAATAAAAATGTATATACTTTTTATCCACAAATTCTTGTCTTACACTCCTCTGCAATGCGCCACGCATTACGATGAAAAGTCATGTGTGACGTAGTTGGAAGTACTGAGGTAGAGCGAAAAACATCAAATTTTCTCCTCTAACTTCAAAATCGTCCAATATCATTGCACGTTTGCTTTGTAGACACTGGAAAGGTACTTCCTCCTACGTCACGCATGACCTCTGTATTGTGATTACGTCATACGTGTGGATCGCAGAGCAGTGCAAGATGAGCATTTGTAGTTAAAAAGTATATACATTTTTACTTTATTTTTGTAGAAAATGACCAATTGTTTCACTAGATAAGACCCTTATTCCTCGTCTGGTATCGTTTAAAGCTCTTTGAAGCTGCATTGAAACTGTAATTTTGACCTTCAACCGTTTGGAGAGACCATTGAAGTCCACTATAAGGAGAATAATCCTGGAATGTTTTCATCAAAAACCTTAATTTCTTTTCAACTGAAGAAAGAAAGACATGAACATCTTGGATGACATGGGGGTGAGTAAATTATCAGAAAATTTCATTCAGAAGTGAAGTAATCCTTTAAAGTTTTGCCCTTTTTAGGGTAAACAGTGGGGTACATAAAGTTGGTTAAAAAAATCTAGATCATGTGCTTGATCTGAGTGTGTTTTTTTCCCCTTCAGGACCATCAATCTCAATGGCTAGCCAAGGTATGAAAGTATATAGATTAAAAAAAATACATAATTGTGTGTTTGCTTTACAGCCAGTGATTGAGGAAATATAATGAGTGGAATGAATTCTCTCATAGGTACAAAAAGAAAGCGTGATAGTGAATCATCCACCTCAAGCATGGAGTCACTGCTGACAACAGGCAAGTAAAACCTGAATCTGTCCACCTTAATTAATTTGGAGAAAAAGTTGTAGCTACAAAGGAAATATGCAAATTAGTCCCGCTTCCATTCACTCATACAGGCTCGTCTACAAGTCAATGTATCAGAATGTTAATGTGTTTTATGTATTGCTCTATACTATGGCAGACACAACGTAATATGATTAGCCTTTTGCTTGACTATTTTATCAAACAGCTGCTAATAATGTGTTGCTACTGTTACACAAACCATGTTCCCGTTGACCATCTCAGTCTGCCTTCTAAAAATCAGTATCCTTAATATTAGTGACATTCAAAACACCAGCGATTTCAAACCACGTTTTTGAGACTGTCTTTAGATCACTGCAATTTGAAAGAGAAAATACTAAGCAATGGTGTTGACTTAAAGGTGCACATGGTTTGTCTTAAAGGTGCTACAGAGGATGTTTTGTTTTATACATTTTTGCAATATTACTTGACACTGTCTTTACTAACTGATAAAAGACTATTTATTAGGTGCACTGAAAGGAATAATATTAATATACATCATCTGTGCACGAGGTAGGGCCTTAAAAACATCAGCCAATCGTTTACGCGATCATCGCGTAAACGATTGGCCCTCTGGCTTGTCAATCACTGCCATGACGTTCCTTGTGAGAGACGCGCGACTGCGCGCTCCAGTAACTTTCCACACTCCACAGGCGCCGCATGCAATGTTTTTGTCAGGAGACAGCAGTAACAACTGCAGATTACGAGTTACCTGCGGTGAGTCCGACATAATGAATCCACTAACACGACACAGCGAATGCCGGTGGTAAACAAACACTCGTGTTCTAATACTTGTGCACAAGTTTTGGGAGGCGTTTCCTCGAAATGAGCTGTGAAGGAGGGGGGTTGTTCTTACGCATGCGCTCATTTCAAAAACTCACTAACAGTCTTTGGTTTCTCAATCGACAAAAAGAACCTCTGTAGCACCTTTAAAGCATATTAAAAACACTACATAGACATATAAACAGCATTAAAACTTGATTTTCACCACAGGGGTGTAGCAAATTAGTTCAAAATAAATATAATTAATCATAACTAGTTATAATTAATTATAAATATTTGTATCAGTTAATCAAATTTACTTAATGTAATAAAATTAATATTACAATCAATTAACCTGTTTTTGCCAATGAACACTCAATGTTAATGGTTTATTAATTCTAAGAAATATTCATTTCCAGGTTATGGGAAATAACAATCTTATTGTACAGTACTGTTCAGAGCATGTAGTCAGGATCGGCATAATTAAGGACTCCAGTATGAGAGTATATACCACAGACAACTTTACATGTGACATGAACAAGACTTTATTAACTAAACACTTAAGGGAATAGTTCACCCAAAAATGAAAATTATCGCATGATTTACTCACCCTCAAGCCATCCTAGGTTTATATGACAATCTTCTTTCAGATGAACACAATCGGAGATACATTTAAAAATATCCTTAGTCCTTTAAGGTTTATAATGGTTGGGAATGGTAACTCACATTCTGAAGAAAAAATGCATCCATCCATAAAACAGTTATCCATTCGGCTCCAGGGGGTTAATAAAGGCCTTCTGAAGTGAAGGGATGTGTTTTTGTAATGTGGCCGGGGCCTGGGAGTGGCCCAGCTGAATTTCAGTAAATAAGTTTAATCAAAATCCAAAAATTATAAAGAATGCCTGACTACGCCACTTTGGGAATTTCACCCAAAGAATCTCAAAAGACATTGCACAGGTTGTGGCAGTATAGATATTTTCTGTACTGCCTCTATTTATTTTACGTTCTTTGTCACCACCTCCTAAACTATATGCATCAGGATAGGAGGAGAGGACTACTCAAGGGAAGAGTGAATGTATATAGGGGTGAGGTTTAGAGACTGGAGGCAAGTTCAACTGACCAGAGATGTTATGTTCTCTTTGGAGGCAGTCCTTGAGGGTGACTTTTATGTTTCCGGGAAACATGGTGAGGAGGTGGGGGTGCTACCTGTTTAGTCTGTTACTAGCGGGCGTTGTCGTCAGCCGGCGAATGCTCTTTATCAAGTTTGGCGACTGGACTGGAGAGTTGTACTATATTCCCAAAATCGTCTGCTTGGTGGTGCATAAAAAAAAGAAAGGAGAAGACAGGCTGACGACGCTGATGCACCT
Organism: Anabarilius grahami; assembly: GCA_003731715.1. Taxonomy (NCBI): domain Eukaryota; kingdom Metazoa; phylum Chordata; class Actinopteri; order Cypriniformes; family Xenocyprididae; genus Anabarilius; species Anabarilius grahami. Next base: position 27,109 of record RJVU01069868.1, read on the forward strand.
GAGTCACTCTTAGACACCAACCATGCTCCCGATTTGGCCAGTGTTGCTTTAATCACAGACATACTTTTTTCTTTTCTTTCATCTCTCTCCCTCTGTCTCTCTCACACATGTATACACAGCATACATTTTTTTCTGAATGTTTGTATATTTGTTTTGTTTTCAAAGTTGAATTATATTGAATAGTAATTCAGTGTTTTTTTTTCCTCATTTAAATTTTCCCTATTCTCTTGAAGTTGAGTTGTTTTGCTCGTAAAATTTGCCAAACTATTAATATTTCATTAAAAGACAAAGGAAGATGCATTCAATTTATTGTTTTTCTTTATTATATAAACTTATGTAAATTTATGTAAAGGATGTTTTTTTATTTTTTCTATCAGGTTGATAATAATATAATGTGTGGCAAGTGTATACCCGAACTAAATTACTGATTGTTAATTTTTTATTTTTTATTTTACTCAAGGTTTTGGGGACTAAGAGTCAACTTAGGACTGCGAGCGGCCAACATTATCAGTGCTAATGTGGTCTTGTGGTTAGCACTTAGCGTTACCACGCTGAGAACCCGGGTTCGATTTCCCCCGACGGACAATTTTCTTTTTGTTGTTGGGTATCACCATTACACCCCTACCCAGTGGCAAGCAAAACGTGGAGACAGAGGTATCAAACAAATCTTTTATTTAAGTAGCATAAAATCAATAAAATAGAAACATCAACTCTCAAAAAGACTGACAGTCATTAATCAAGATGTCATGGAGCTGCGGCCTAAATTACAGGGGGAGAGTCTCCATTAATAAATGGCTCTTAATCTACACATCACACTCACATACCAAAATAAAGACCCCAGTGCACCCCAAAGACCACAGCACACAATAAAGAAACACCACCACCATCTAAAGAGGAAGTCGTTGACCCTGGTCAATAGAGGCCAGCAGCTCCTAGAGAAGAACACTCAAACACACACAAACACAAGAGATTAATACAAATTGTTCTAGATCACAACCTACATGAATCTTAAACAATTCACTTCAACTCAATATCATAAGAAATTAAAGATGACTAAACAAACAAAACAATTTCACAATATCAATCAAGAAAATTAGATGACCCAATTCAAAAGAAAACTCAAATTGGGAAAAAAAGAAAGCAAACTAAA
>RJVU01069868.1:28431-42198 GCA_003731715.1 Anabarilius grahami
AACAGTAAGAAAAACATGCATATATAAAACTTTATAAATTCAAATATACAATCTTCCGGCAGACGACCATACACAAATTGCACACGTCAATTTGGGCGGAAGAGCAACCTTTGACCCTAACGCAATAGCGAAGAGGAGAGAGCAAAACAAAACACTGGTCACAAATTATAAGTCGAAATTTTAAAGAGAAATGTCAAAGGATTTCAATATAAGAGAAGAGGAGCTTGAGTTTGAGTTTGTTGCCCAGCTGTATTTGTTTGAACCATGAGAGGCTTCTAAGCTTACGATACTCCAACATACTGTGTCATACATTATTCTGCCCTGGCGATGGTGTTCTGAACCAAGCTTGACAGATAGCTAACAGAAATAAAGCTCCATCACACATTCTTCATTGTGCTTATGTGATGCACACTTTACTTTACTGTAAAACTGAAAGAAACAAAATATACAAATTACAAAGTGATTTACAAAATAGCATGGATATTTTTTTACATTCACAAACATCCATTTACAGAATCAAACAACTGAATAAACAACCGATTTATGTTAACAGCATGTGCTTGAAGAAAAATATGACTATGCAACGTCATTAGCATATTAGCCGTCAGATTGCGCTATATTTCAGAATCAAACCTTGATCTCTAAACATCTTAATAACGACCAGCTTTTAATTAAACTAACACAACATTATTGCAGTTATTTTCAATATGAAATGTATAACTCATGGTCGTATCTACTCCAAGGATTAGACAGCAAACAATGACGTACACCCAGAACGCAGATCACAGAAAACGAGTCTCTTCTTCTACTGTTTTATGTGCTTCCTGTTGCGTTCTATTTAGCAGTGTAATAACATTTTTCACCACAAGGTGTCACAAACGAACTACTCATACAAATCAAAATACAGCCTCCAAAGATAAACTAATACCACACAGAACAAACATCATGTCAGAGAATTAGTCATTTGGCGCAAATCAACTTGGGCATTCTACGTACGGTCGTCTACCAGAAGCTCATTATTCGAATTTATAAAGTTATACACGGATATTTTTCTTAAAAAACACATTCCTTCGCTTCAGAAGGCCATTGTTAACCCCATGGAGCCATATGGATTACTTTTTTTTATGGATGGATGCATTTTTTCTGTCTTCAGAATGTGGGTTCCCATTCACAACCATTATAAACCTAGGAACACTAAGGATATTTTTAAATATATCTCTGATTGTGTTCATCTGAAAGAAGACATATAAACCTAGGATGGTTTAAGGGTGAGTAAATTATGGGATCATTTTCATTTTGGGGTGAACTATCCCTTTAACTACTCTAACATGCACACACATGAATGTATATTGGATGAATGAGAGAAGAACCTTCAAGATTCTTATAATACTAATGTGTCAGAGTTAGTAACATGTAACATAAATTACCAAATAGGAAACGAAAGTTGGAGTGCGGTCTGTGTACTTTTGCGTCCATTCGTTTTTCCTTTTTTTTAAAAAACAAATGAAATATGGAAAATGTGGTTTCTTTGTTTTTTATTTTAACACTGATGAATAGAATTAGCAGATACAAGCTAATTTTCTTTATGCAAGGTTATAATTTTGTGAAAAGTAATATAAATTATATACAAATTGTGTTTTAATATGTAAAAATGCTCAATTTAATTTACAGTGTTTTGCGTCATACACACAGACGTTAATGCGCCCTCTAGTGGCTTTTCCTCTTGCGTCAATAGAATGACTTGCTTCAAGAGCCTGCCTTAATGACATTGATTAATTTTCAATTGTTAAATTATTATTATTTTTACATTTATATTTTAATCTAAACATTACATTTCTAAACCTTATAGCCTCTTGTTTAGCGCTCTAACATTATTAAGTTCCTGCTTGCCGTCTCAATCCTGTCATTTTGCTTTTTACACTGTTTTATTTGAATAAAGGCCAAAACAACATCTAAATTACTGTGACTTTTTCATCTGGCTCTGTTAGGTGTTTTATATTGTTTATTGTTGACAGCCTATGATGTCATCATAGCGTGACCCGGAAATATATAAGGAGCACCTAGAGAACCAATCAGTATCTTATCGTCTGAAGGGACTATTCAGCAGGCACCCCCGGAGCATGGCAAGGAACACAGTGTCTCGTTCCCTGTTCTCAGGGAACCATGGTTATATACGTAACTTGAGATGTTCCCTTTCCAAAGAGAACTCTACACTGTGTTTACCGCATATGGGGAACGATATACCCACACCACCATGCTTGAAGAGAGTGCATGCCACAAATGGCTAGACAAACGTAAATAGCAGTTACACATGAAACACCAGAGCACCTCACCCTTGGGTCACACAAAGGCTGTCAGTGAAAGCATTCCCTACGGCCAACAGCCCAAGCTATTAGCCACAAAGAGGCCTTCCGCAGAAGCTAAGCCCTTTCACACATAGCCTACCAAACTGAAAGGGCTTATTATGTGGCTCATTATGCAGATTTTTTGTCTTCTCAGGTGTGAATAACAGCATTATTCATGATGATTCATGCCTCCACGCATACTGTGTTTCTTGACAAAAAGTGTTTTACAAAATCAAAATCAATATATTGTTTTATATAAACGAATAGGCAGGATCATTTTTACATAATTTTGAAGCAAAAACTCTAGTCTACAACCTCCAATACCCAGAAGTCTTGTGAACACATATATACCATTAGTTTTGTGGCCTTATTTCAGTGACTTAAGTTCAATAACCACGCATAAACGTTATTCCTTCAAAAAAACAAACATGTACATACATGTTCCTCACAAATTAAGGTAGCCTAGTTTGTGCTGAATACAGTGTAATGACACCCTTTCCATTAATATGTTTATGAACAATTGAAAAAAGCACAAATGTCAGGGCATGTCAAAACTTCTCCAGGGCCCCAAAACAGCCTCAGACTCCAGAGGGTTAACCCTACAAATGAGGGGAGTAATACTCTGCTCAATCCTAGGATCTACTCAGTGCCTGATTATTCACACTGAGGAGGCTATGCACTCAAGAATCCCTGATAAAGGGGATCACATTAACCAGCCTGCTTGCTGAACAGCTAGCTTGCTGCTAGCAAGAACCCACAAACATGTAATTCGTTCAGTGAGAAACCAAGTTAGTACTAGCAGATTAAGGCTGTAGAGTGCCCACATAACAGTCCACCTAACTCAACCTGCCAAGCAGTGTACTCAGAAAAAGCACCTTTTACTCTAAACAAGAGTACAACATATGCCATCATGATCTATAGGAGGCCCAAAAACGGGCCTTCGACATCAGACAGACACGTTGTGTTAGCTTGTGGCAGTGTTCCAGACTCCAGGGAGCAAACATACAACAAACCGAACCATAGAATGGTTTAACTGGATTAACTTAACCTGAGCCAATGGCCACTCAGCAATCTAATCAGTAAAACACTTTTTACTCTCAAAGCGAAAGGAGTACAAAGACATACAACAACATGTTCTCAAAGGAAGCCCAGTGGGCCTACAACTCAGACATGTGCGCGTTAGGTAGTGGCATAACTAACAAGTTCTAGGAGCCATAATAGAACCAAACTTAAATAGTGTGGTAATTAATACAGTAAAAAAAAACTTTTACTCACAATCAAGAGGAGTATGACATTCGCCATCATGTCCAGTAGGAATTAGCAATGTACTCAGTAAAACACATTTTACTCTCTAAGTGAGAGGAGTACAAACATACACCCACATGATTCCAAGGAGGCCCCTAGGGCCTACAATTCAAAGAGACGTGACATCAGTCAAAATAAAACCAAACTTACTTAGTAAGGTAGCTACTTAACTCAACTAGAGCTATAAAATCAACCAAACCAACGGGGCTAGAGAACAGGAGCTAATTAAGCTAACACCGTAACCTCAAACTTGCATGTTAATTCAAGGGGCTCAGGGGAAAGACAAATTCAGCATAAATGAAGTTCTAGAAAAGTGGGGCCTAAGCAACATAGCATAAACTTATCTAGACAAAGATAAGGGCCTACCACCTGAGACAACTTCATCAGGGAGGCTAGTGAAAGCCTGTTACCCTAGCTGCTATCTATCCATGCACCTACATTATTAACAAGGGGAAAATTGGGCATATGGCCTAACAACTCCAACAGGAGGAGGCCAGAACTAGGAACTATATGACCTAACAAGGGATTGTAACAATAAAGGGTGAATTTATATTAATAAAATGCCTTGGCTGCTAAGCTGTGGGCCTGCAAGGCCACACGAAGCATAGATCTACCTGGGCTTCACCTGTGAACTAATTTAGAGAAGAGGAAACTAATAAAGCAAAGATCAACAAGCAAAACGCATCAGGCGGCCCGTGAGGCAGACACTAGACACAGATATATCTGAAGTAAAGAGTGCTAACTCAAAACTACTCTAGCTAAAACTAGGGTGACCATATGCGCCATTCTCCCAGGACGCGTCCTGTCCAGGATTTCTAAATTGCCTAAAATGGCTTGAGCCCTTGCTTCTTTAATTGTGAAAGTGGTCATATCGATGTGCCCCCGGAACGCGATTTAGGAACGCGATTTCTACACGGAGGTCTGTGCAAGCCACTGTTCTTATTGACATTGTTCATGCAATGCATTAAAATGTTGTCGTATTTGCAATGCTTTGACCGTTCTCTGTAGATCCAGCCTTCTTGCAAGACACGATCGGTTGATTATGTATAATGCATGCTATTGGTCAAATTATTTTTCAGTCGTTACCTTCTGCAAATATGAAAACAAAACCAAAACTGGGACATTTTATGCAACTTAGAAATCCTGGACAGGACGCGTCCTGGGAGAATGGCGCATATAGTCACCCTAGCTAAAACCAGAGGAGAAACTACTCTATAAAAAGGTGGCTGAGAGGTGGCCATTTTGTGGCCAGCACAATCTAAAAACATACCAGCCAACCTATTAAACTTCAGTGCCCAACAAAGCCCCTAAACTTTTACTGACTACATGCTCAGGAAAAAATTATACAGGAAACAAGGTCAACATATTTGAAACATAAATATAGCTTGCCCAGCTTACCTTCCTGCGGCTCGAAGACTCCTCTTTTCCACAAGGAAGGATGGAATCTAGGGTTCTTTAAAGCCTTTAAGAGCCTCTTCCACCGTCAAGCCAGAAGGCAAGCCATCAGAAAAATAATCATCTTGGGCCCAGCCGTTGGCCTGACTGTTTAAGAAGCATCTGAGCATGTAAACAAAGAATCAAAAGCACAGGAGAGAGAAGAAGAAGAGGCAAGAGCAGGTGTTAATCGCCCTCGCCGAGAGGGGATCAATTACTGATGCTACTGGCGTCTGTGATCAATCACCCCTCTGAAATCCTGCTTTTTCTTCCTTGAGTCCCGCTGTTTCTGGAAGCTATTCCATTGAGGAGGAGGTGCCCGAGCAGCCACACTGGACTTCTGGCCCCCTGTCTCTGAGCCTCAGCTCGAGACGGACCAGGGCCTCCTGTCTGTCTGGGCCCAGAATCGGATCTGAGCGGTATGCAGGTTCTAAACGCTACCGAGCGCGCCCTTACCTCCCTGAACTTTCCAGCCACCGCCTCAACGGAAGTGGCGACAAGTTCAGAAGGTGATACCGGGGCAACGAAGCCCTTCTCTTTCTCCCCGATGTCTGCCAGGTTCAACCACAGATGCCTCTCCATGGCCACCATTGCCGTCATCGATCTTGCAATTGATGTAGTGGTTTGCTTAGTGGCCTGGAGAGCGAGATCCGTGGTGCAGCGCAGCTCATCTACCACCTCAGGGGACAAACCCTGCCCCTGATCCAGATCCTGCAGCAGGTCAGCCTGGTAGGCTTGTAACACCGCCATGGTGTGTAGAGCCGCACTGGCCTGACCCGCTGCCATGTATGCTCTACTGTTTAAGCAAGAGGTAGTTTTAAGGGGCTTAGACGGCAGGAACGGAGCTTTCAGTGTCTGTGTCCTCCCCGTGACGAGATAGTTTGCAAACGTCTCATCAATAGGGGGCATCGACACGTACCCATGCTGGCTAAATCCCTCAACATCAGCAAAGTTCACCCGCTGATGTCGATGAATACAAGCCGAATACGGATTCTTCCATGCCTTCTTGATCTCAACATGAAGATCAGAAATGAATGGAAGGCTCACTGGAGCTGCCGGATCATGGCCAGCGAGAAACCGCTCGTCGAGCCAACCGCGTGCGGTCCCTCTCTTAACGCGCTCCCAAGGCAGCTGCAGTCTGCCAGAAGCGCGTTCCATAACCTCTAGTAGCTCAGCATATGCAGGGCAGGGAGGCTTTGAAGAATCAACAGGCTCACCTGCTAATTCTCCAACTGCCATCTCCTGCTCTCTAGGGCTAGCAGCCAGAAGAACACTCGCTGCTGGATCCGATGACATCAAAGAAAGGACGTCATCGTCATCCAGGAGCTCGAAAGATTAAGGCCTCTCTCAAACTCCTCAGCGAGCTCCATCTGCGAGCCCCATGATTTCAGCCACCGCTCTGCCTCAGCACGAGTGGGGCCAGAACCACCAGGCACAGATGTTGACACTTCTTCCCTCGAGAAGAGTGCCAGACGAGAACGGAGCGACGCTCACAATTAACACAGACAGCGCCCTCAAGCACTGTCCGTGCGTGCTCCTCACCCAGACAGAAAACGCACAGGTTGTGTGTGTCCTCGGGTATCAAAAACCTTGGACACAGGTCAGCACACTTCCTGAAATGTTTGTCAGACATAATATCAAAATTCCTACCAGATTCAATGAAAAGTTTGCGAACAGACAAAACAGTCCCAAAAGACGAAAAGATACTGACTGGTTCTCTAGGCGCTCCTTATATACTTCCGGGTTGTGCTATGATGACATCATAGGCTGTCGCTGGCCAATAGGATTGGAGAGATTTGATACTTGGCTTTCAGACACCGGTTCACGTGTGACGTTCCCCATATGTGGTAAACGCAGTGTAGAGTTCCCTTTCAAAAGGGAACGCTAAACGTTGAAAGCATGTTGCCTTCATATTCTGCCTGATCTGCTTGTCTTGTCTGCATATCTTTATTAGTCATTTAATAGTGTCTAAATGCATTAAGCGTTTTCTTCATAACTGTGTTTTATTTTCTAGAAAAATTCTTAACGTGTTATTAATTGTGTTCATAGTGGGCTGCTTATAAGGTGTAGTGAATTTGCTCCTCTAATATCACCTACATTAAGAGCTTATTTTTAATTCACAAGCTCACACTTACAAATAATCAGAAAATAGTATGCATAGTAGTATGCGTATTTGGCGTGCTGTCCGAGGAGAGGGCTCCGAGCTCGGTATTTTGGCCCGAACCCAGAGTACTCCCCCCAAAATTGCAAACCAATGCAGGACAGCAGCCGGAAACTTTACTGATGACCCCCCCAAAAAATTGCACTGCGTAGGCTGATTGTGCTGTTTGGAGGGTTAGTTTGAAGGGCCAGGAAAGTTCTTGACATTTGGATGAGGACATTACTGCTGCGGCAGTGAAGGTGAGTTTAGACAGGGCTGAGCTCCTGCGGGAGCAGAGGTGACATCACTTCTGTGACAGTGGAGAAATTGGCCAGAAGAACTGAGCTCCTGCAGGAGCAGAGGTGACATCACTTCTGTGACAGTGGAGAAATTGGCCAGAAGAACTGAGCTCCTGCGGGAGCCGAGGCAACATCTCTGCTGTGGCAGTCGAGAAATTGGCCAGAAAACTGAGTTCCTGGTTCCAAGGCTGTAGCATTTGGTGGGATGCGCATCAGTGTTGTAGTATCCCAGGATTGCTGCTGCTGTGGCCTGATGCTTGTTTCTAGCACATGAATTGAAGATACAAGAGTGAGGAGATGTGAGATGAAAGAGTGGCCTTGTGGGCTTACTCGCATCATGAAGCTTAAGTAGCTGAGCGAAAATAGTAATTCCTGTTTAGAAATTCCTGTTTTTGGTCTGTTTAGGAGGGTGGAAGTGAACATAAATATCCTATTGATTCCTTATGCTGTGAGGCCTGGAAAATAACTGTATTTGAGTTAAAGCAAATAAATACAATGGACGTGGCTGGACCCATTGTTTTATTCGGGGAGATTGGAAACCTCAGCTCTGCGAAACTGTGCAGGGCAGAGAGATTGATTATTAAAATTTGTACATATACTTATTTTCTCTGAAGCAGCCTGAAATCCTTTAAACATGCATATATTCACCTCTGACAGGATGGTTTGATACTGTAAATGACAGTACTGTTTGTACTGTTGTTGTTTGATGTTGAATGATAATCAAATAGCAAAGTACAATATGATTTAGATTAGGGCTGGGCGATATATCGCATGCGATTGTCACGCGCATTTCGTCAGTAAAGCCGGTTCCCTGATTACCGCTAAATCGCCATCACCTGCTTTCAAATGGAGCGGCATTTAATAGACAGAGCCGTAGTTCACTGATAAGCTACGCAATATCGCGTTCATATCGCAGATGAATCGCCTTCGATAATGAACGCGATATTGCGTAGCTTGTCAGTGATCTATGGCTCTGTCTATTAAATGCCGCTGATTGTTTGTTCTTTCAACTGTTGCTGGTTCAGCTGACTCAAACTGTTGAGTCACAAGCACCTTCATTTTGTAAAGATCAAAAGAGACTCATTTGTAAAGGACAGAGTTTTGCATAATAAAAATGTGCACCTTGAATCTATTAAATTGTGTTCAACAATCACTAAAATTTAACCATGAACACGCTGCTTTTATGATATTGTTTATTTATATTTATTTATTTATGTTAGTTTCTTTTCTATCCAGACCTGGAAATTACACAAATTCCATACTTTCCCAAACTGCGCAGGAACCGTCAATGTAATAGTTTATTCATTGGTTATCTGTCTATGGTTCATTGAGTTACTTACAGATTTCTGCTCGTTATAAAAACAGATACAGATGAAAATGGGACAGTAAGATTTATTTAAATGCATCAGCATAAGAATGATTGTAAGAATTTGTCCTACCAGTCTCTGTGTCTCTTTACCAATAGTGAAGCTGTGGTCTAAGTAACTTCAAAACAGAAATACATATGACTAAATTTCTAAGGGATTTTGTTGATAAATCGCAGGAAAGTGATGACAATAAGTTCAGAGTTTCAATGATTCTGTATGCGACTGTGCATGCAATCTGAACATCATACAAGCATATAACAGCTGTTTGCATGTTTAAACCAATTCCCCCGATCAACATTGATACAGATGGCATAACTGTGGAAATTAATTCAGGGACAGAAAACGAGAAGGATTTGTGCTCTTGTGGGGTTGAGCCGATGGGGTGGACAGTATGAGCTAGCTGGATCCTCCAGCATCAGGCCTGCTGCGGCGGCCTGATGCTGGAGGAAGGCCCGTTCCTTCATGGGAAGAGGCAGCATTACCCGAGACTCAAGCTTGGTGCTTGACTGCCTTGTTGTCCATTTCTCTATCGCAGAAATGATAGAATGGGCAGGATGAAGAAAATACATGGAAGGAGATGTTTCAACCACAGTGACGAGTAGGCCTCGGTGTCTTGGCATGCGGAGACCTGTTTGTTTGGGCTGACGCCCCCCGAGAACTATAGTTAGCTAAAATCACATGGGTAGCATGTTTGGTATCTATGGTGTGGTATGCAACTTTGAAACATTAATACCAAAATAGTTCAAAAGAGAGAATTAATACATGGAATAAAGCCTATAAAAGGAAAGTCATGAGATGAGAAAATTGGATACATGTTTATACATTTCTCATGCAGTTATATATAGAATATTTATAGGATTGAAAGGGTTTATTTGTTCTTCTCAGAAAGAATGAAATCAGAGTCACTATCTTCTCGGCACATTCCTGACAGCAATGAAATAGGAACAGGACACCTATTTTGTTGCAGTTGTTGGGAATGGAATTAACAGGATTTGTGAGGGAGAGTTTCTGGATTATTCAGTAAATAAAATGAATAATTGTGTGTCTGGTCCAGATGCTACAGGGGTCACATTGTCTATGTTTCAGTTAAGTTCGCCTGGTATTGTCAGTGTTATGTGAAATCTACCTTGTGTTTGAGTTGTCTGTGCATTTAATTAAAGGGTTATTTCACCCAAAAATGAAAATTCTGTCATTTATTGCTCACCCTCATGCCGTTTCACACCCGTAAGACCTTTGTTAATCTTCGGAACACAAATTAAGATATTTTAGTTGCCGATGTATTTTAGCCGATGGCTCCGTGAGGCCTGCATCGGGAGCAATGACATTTCCTCTCTCAAGATCCATAAAGGTACTAAAAACATCTCTAAATCAGTTCATGTGAGTACATTGGCCGATTTCAAAACACTGCGTGTCAAACCGCCAAACTGCTGAAATCACGTGACTTTGGCGCTCTGAACAGCTGATTCGATACTCTGATTCTTAATGTTCCGATGCTTCCTGAAGCAGTGTTTTGAAATCGGCCATCACTAAATAAATCATTATTTTGTTTTTTTGGCGCACCAAAAATATTCTCGTCACTTTATAATATTAATATTGAACCACTGTACTCACATGAACTGATTTAGATGTGTTTTTAGTACCTTTATGGATCTTGAAAGAGGAAATGTCTTTGCTCCCTATGCAGGCCTCACTGAGCCATCGGATTTAAATTTGTGTTCCGAAGATGAACGAAGGTCTTATGGGTGTGGAACGACTTGAGGGTGAGTAATTAATGACAGAATTTTTTTTTTGGGTGAAATAACCCTTTAATTAAAGACTTTTGGAATCAGAATCTTTGTGTGTTTGTACACAGAGTGTTAAAGATTGTGCACTTATAAATCACAGATATTTAATTATACTATTGTAGATGTTGTACTTGTCTCTTGACTGCTTTGAATTGGCTGTCAATAGAGAAAGATGAGGTTTGCCTATATACTGGTATAATTATGGCACCTATCAGCAGGGGCTAACTGGATTACATTCATCTGTTACATATTGGTCATCTGAGAACATTGTATAGTTTTAAAAATAAAATAAAGTTCTCTTCTTCATTGCACACAGCTATGAAGATCATGGAGAATGTAAAGAACACCATAAATAGAGCCACTGATAACGTATATGAAGCTTCTATGATTCGAGACATCATTTCAAAGATAAATCAAATGAATAAAGTCAGCAGGATGAAAGCAACCATTGGGATTTTTGGAAAATCAGGAGAAGGGAAGAGCTCCCTACTGAATGCAGTCTTGGGGGAAAAGGATCTACTGCCATCTGGTTGTTTTGGTGCCTGTACAGCTGTTGTTACTCGGGTGGAAGCCAATCTGGAGGACTCCAACTACATAGCAGAGATCGAACTCTTCTCCAAAGAGGTTTCCTCGTTTATCTTACCATGCCTTTAATGAGAGTTCTTTATTAATATGTTAATAAAATAAAAAAAGAAAGGAATAAAGCCTTATTTTCTATATTGTACCTCTGCAGGAGTGGGAGAAAGAGCTTGAAGATCTTTTCATAGTTTTGTCAGATGAAAGTGAGGACAGGGATGATGACTTGTTTGACATCGCTGTAGAAAAGATCACTGCGCTGTTTGGAGATGATGCAGAAAAAAAAACTTTAGAAGAGCTCAAGAAAGATGACAAATTGGCTGAGATTGAAACTTTATTGTCCACCAGTAAGAAAATCTCAAGAAGTGATGTAAGTTTTTATGAGAGTTAATGGGTCTCATTCATGAAACATTCGTAAATATACGAGTAAATATGTGAGTGATTTGCGCGTAAAGAGACCTTCCCGAAAACTCTTCTCCTGATTCACAAATACTTCGTAAACGTCAGAAGTGATAGTGAAATGTGTGTGTGTGTGTTAATGAATTCCAATCAGTCGTAAATGGGACGCGCGTGCACGCTCATTCTCAATTACCATAAATCCCGCCCATTAAATCCGACTGACAACTATATATGGGCATCATATTATGACACCAAACGAAGGATTTTGGCCATTTTATAGGAAACAATTTTCATAACAATTAAGGGGCCATTAGTTTGCCCAGCCCTATTGAAATCAATTAATTATTTGATTAAAGTGCTCCGTTTGCAGATGCTATAGGTGCGTTCACGCGGCCTCGTAATTCCTGTAGTTACGAGATTCCAGCTTGTAGCTTGTAAAAAGCGTTCACGTCCTCGTAGAGCTCGTAATTACAGCTTGTAAGCTGGGAGTTTTCTGAAAGCTCCCACATGTACCATGTGGCCACTATACCACCTGACCGCTGTAGATTGATTTATTAGGCGTTGATAGTGGTGCCATGGAAACGCATAATTCCATGTCCAAGGACCAAAAGGACGTGAACAGCTCCGAATATAACGTCACGTGTTGTCATTTCAAGATAGCGGTAAATACGAGGTGACGAGAACGCAGCTTATTACTGGCTCTCACAACAAAAGTAAAAAGAAAAAACGTAATTAATATATATAATATTTTTTCAAAATGCTGTGTAAATATGTACCTTATTAAGGTGAATTAAAATGCAGCCTTATTAATGAGCAAAACGTTCGGATGTTAAACGCACTATTTACGCGTGGCTGGGAGCAGGTGTAGATTTCTTTCGTACCAACTAACATTTGGAAAATACGAACATTTTAATGAATCCGAACATTTACGCCAGAACCACTTTACACACGATTTACACAAAAATTCGTTCTGCTCGTGTTTCATGAATGAGACCCAATATGTTTAACACTAAAGGTTTAATTACAGTATTACATGTATAATAATGAATTCTGAATTCTTGTTTGGCAGTGAAGTTAACAATTTCTCCACAGGTCTCTGAATTCACCGATGTTGTTGCAAGTTACATTCAACACAGTGAGTCCAGTCAAGGTGACTGGTACTGGCCGCTTGTGAAGAGTGTGACGATCAAGATTCCAGGTTGTCATGAACTCCTGAAACACATTGTGCTTGTTGATATTCCTGGAACTGGAGACTGCAGTAAGATTAGGGATGACAAGTGGAAATCTGTAAATATATTACTACACGTTTCAAATCATTATAGAAACACAATCTATTATGCTACTACAACCATGTCATCTAAATCGCTGTTTCAATCTTGTAGACACTGAGAGAGTGCTCTATTGTTTGGGTTGTAAGTGATATCAATCGAGCAATCACTGACAAAGACCCCTGGGGGATTTTAAAGCACTGTACTACAGAACTGGGCCCGGGAGGAGAATGCAAACGCATAAACTTCATCTGTACAAAGACTGATGAGATCAATGTACCAGCCTATGTGAGGTATTTGGTTAAAATTAAAGTGAATTGAAGGGGACGTATAAGCATGACATTAGTAACAGCACCTCTTAATACAACATCTGTTTTAGTCTCGTTATGATGCAAAGTTCAGGATTTCAGAAATAACAATTTGTGACATTTCTTTTAAACATATTTTTCTAGATCTGCAAGGCTTACTACAGATCAACGCAAAGGAGACAAGGTTTGGAAAAATATAAATGTTTTAGCAAGCATGAGTAAATTTACTGGTCAGTGAGATGTTATATCATTGTAATTGCAATTTAATTAATTTACTGAGAGAAATATCAGCTCTACAGTATAATGCATAATCAACCACTAAGATTTCACAATACATCCATATTAAACAACTTATTCTCATATATTGGTGTATTCAATTATTCTTCATGATCAGGAAAAAGAATGCATACTTCATAGAAATGAGCATGCCAAGAAGAGGGTCAAACAAAAGTTTGAACAATCCCATATAAAGGTTTTTGTATTTCCTAATTCTCTTTATTGTTATCAGTATTTTGAATGATTTTTACTCACATGTGGGTTTC
>RJVU01069868.1:42270-65550 GCA_003731715.1 Anabarilius grahami
TATAACTGACAATGATTTTCAAGTTTTTACTGTAAGTTCCAAAGCATTCTTTGACACTAAATTTAATCTGGAAACTAATGAAACAGGTAAAGTATCCTTATTACCATTTTACCACATTTTTTATTAATCTATAGTTGAATACTTTTTGAACCAGTCAAAGCCTTGATCACATCCAAATCTTGCCCTTGTGTTTGGAAATGTTTTATACCTGTAGAAATCCCAAAGCTGCAGGATGATCTGAGGATTCTTAGCAAGGACATTACCAGAGAACTGACCAGAGATTATTTCAATAAAGCAAAGGGAGTTTTATCCTTGATCCAATGTGTCAAATTGGACAAGGGCAAGGAAACGGTATGAGTCAGAATTGCTGATATTTCACACGCATGTCTTCAGAATGCTGCCAATATACATTATTCTGTAATTCACTGCTGTTATATGAATGTTTTAGGTTAAAATGAAAGACAAAGTCTGCATGGAGTTTAAGGAGAGCCTGATGAAGGCACTAAATGAATTGGACAGTCGTTTTAACACCATTTATAGTGTTCTGAAACGGTGTCTCTTAAAGGGAGTGGAAAAATCTGTCAAATTATGTGTTGCTTCCACGGAAGCAATGATAGAAACTGTGAGTGTGATTCAAGTGTTGTAAATAATCAGTCACAATTTTCTTGCCTTTTTAACACTGGTATTTTTTGTGCTGTCACTCAGAATAATGGAAGGGGATTTCATAAAACCCTTGGAGCTTTGTGTAGGAATGGTGGGTGCTATTTCTCGAAGAGTAGGAATGAACTCCTAGACTTAAACGAGGCATTGGCCGGAAACCTGCATGAATGTCTTGAAGAAGATTTCAATCAGATTTTTCCGTAAGAGCCGATTCATCATTTCACTTCTAGAGCCCCTTTGTTCAGTTTAGAATAAAATGAAAATAATCTACAATGCTTGATCAGTGGATGTTAAGGCTTCAGCATGATCAGTTATAGACAAGTACATATAATTAAGACAATGCTGTTGACATTACATTTACAATTAACATTATATTGGAGCAAAATTAATGGTGGTCAGCATGGACCGACTGCAGATTGCATTTAGAGCAGTAAACCAGCATATGACTCTGTTGTCCAGGAAACATCCTTATGTTTGATCCTATGATGTCCATGCAGGAACAAAAATAGAATTGGGCTTGTACTGGGTTTCCCTCTAGTGATGGGTCATTCATGACAGCAACATTCACTACAGAAAAAATAAATGATTAGTTTCACCAACCAAATCCCCACTGTGTCTTCTGGTTCAAGTCTTTTGTTCATTTGTCACATGATAGCTGCATAGGATTTGTATACAGAAAACAGAAATTAGTTCATATTTACAATTTTATATGGTTACTTACAGTTGTCCTTACAGTTACACAATCCTTTAAATCTGTATGATGAGTGGGAAAATGAACATTTCACAAAGCAAGATGTCTTAATTGTAGCCCAGTAATGAACTGTTTAGTGTATTAACGACTTTTATTTTCCCTTAAGAAAATATATAAAAGCTTATTATATTAATATCTTGTATAATTGAATAGATTTTGAATAAATTGTAATGCATTTCCCCCTCATTATGCATCCCCTTGTTGTTTGGTTTTTGTCTTTTTTTCTAATGCATTGTTACTGAGGGGGAAAAAGGATATGAAACTATATCATTTTTTAATGAAACTCTTATTTTGTTTTCTCTTGGGTTCAGTGTGAGTGGACAAACAGGGAAGTCAGTGCAGGAACAGATTGATAAATTCAGTATCATCCAGAGAGATTCTGCTTATTTCAGATCTTCCACATTAAATCACATTCAGAAATTCATCAAAACAGAGGTGAGTTCATTTATCTGTAATCAGGGGCCTCATTTATAAAACTTTGCGTAGGATTTGCGTCAGAAGTGGCGTACGGATGAAACATAGGACGTGCGTACGCACAGAAATATTCGGATTTATAAAACCGTGCGCACGCACATCCTACGGATTTTTCCCTTAATAAATCACAATCAATTCTAAATGTAGCGCAGCTTTTGCGGCTTCATGACACGCCCATAGTTGCCCATAAATAGTCCGTGAAACGCCCACAAGTTAATATTCATTGATTGCGAAATCATGGCAAACACAGAGAGGAAATCAAAAAAACGTAACTTCACTCAATGTGAAGTAGAAGTTATCGTTGGCGAGGTGGAAATGGGAAATTGTTCAGCGCAAATGTAATTTCTTGTTGCTTTCTGAATGGTTTAGACATACGCCATACATAGTTTTATCAAAAATAAAACAAACTAAAGGCATATGCATGAATACCATAATTCCGTAGCTTATGAAGAAATGTTTTACTATGAAAACAACTTTCCCCAGTGGACAATTAATACATCTATCTATCTATCTATCTATCTATCTATGTCCTTAATTATCTATCTATCTGTCTATCTAATTGCAACTATATCTGCTCTGCCAGACGGACACATTGACGAGAATATCAGTTTTGTACATTATTTCGTTCTGTTAAGTATATTATTTATGAGGATGAATTGCACAACATGCCAATATTGCAGAACATATTTCACTTTTCTTTTTGCAAATATGTGTTCATTTGAATTTCTGTTGTAATTTTCGTTTGATTTTTTTTGTTTGTTTCACTGCTGATCGATCAAACGGGTGTTCGTGTAGGCTGTTAATTGTAAGACTTGCTTTGTGAAGTCTTCATGTTATTTATGAGAGGCAGTATTGTCATTTTCACTTTCACTTTCACGTGTTTCTTCCATCTGCCGACGGTGTCGCCATTTCTCATTTCACCCGTTTTTGTGCGTACGCCTGGGTCAGAGCTTGCGTGAAGGACCGCACATTTTCCCGTCAAGTTTGCTTTTTATAAATATCAATTATTGCGTAGAGAGTGGCGTACGCCTTCTTTTGTGCGTACGCAACGTTTATACATCAGGCCCCTGGGCTTTTTTCCTCTTTGCCTGTCTTTACTTTCTTTAACAAAGTATGTAAACTCTGTGTCCATTTTACACTTAAACAGACTGTTTTTATAAACCAGTTGGTGTTTAAATGTACAGAACTAAAGTAAGCAGGGTCCTTGATATAAAAAAACGTCTCAGGTTACGTATGTAACCATAGTTCCCTGAGAACCAGGGATTCGAGACTCTGCGTTGGAATACGCAATGGGGAACGTCACGTGACCCAGGTGTCTGAAAGCCAACTATCCAATAACTCCAATCTCTATTGGCCGGCGACAGCCTATGACGTAATATGGCGCGACCCGGAGTATAAAGGAGCGCCTGAAGAAACAGTCAGCATCTATCGTCTTGAGGGACTGTTCTGCAGGCAGGCAACCCGAAACATGGCAAGGAAACGCAGTGTCTCGTTTCCTGGTTCTCAAGGAACTATGGTTACATACGTAACCTGAGACGTTCCCTTTCGAAAGGGAACTCAACTCTGCATTGGAATAAGCAATGGGGAAAGATATACCCATGCCCGCAGAAGGGAGCGGGTAAAAGTGACTGCAAAAGGGCAGGAGCAACTTAAACCCACGCGTAGAGACGGACATCCTGGAGAGCAGAACTCAGCTGAGTGCTATGAACCCTCATATTGAGGGGAGTATAATCCACTCATCCTAGGATCTACTCAGTGCTTAATTAATGCACTGAGGAGGCTGTGCGCTAAACACCTGTTCATACAGGGGAGCACAAACCAGCCTACGGCTGAACCTTAGGAGGAGGCCTAATTAAGGCCAACCACCATGATCAGCTTAGGGAGCTAAGCACTACTACGTACATAACCCGAAAGGGAAGTACAAAGCTCACCTAACAGGTAGACCATGCAATGGGCACATACTCATGGAGGCCAAGAGGGCCTACAGCATGAAAGTAACTGAATATGATACAGAAGTATATTCAGAAAGTGGCCTGGAGGGGCCACCCTGAACACCTGTCTTGCTGGCAGCAGACAGGCAACTTCAATGGCAACATAAGAGGCTGCAAAGCGCCCGCATGATAATCTACCCAATACAATCCAACGAGCAGTGTACTCAGTAAAAGGGTGATTCTCATGAAATCCATATATAGAAGGTGTCTAGCATCAGAATTTTTAAAATGCCCTTGAAGCCAATTTTCTTTTTGCACATATAAGATTGAGGTCTGAACTTACTATAACCATTATTTTTAGAAGATTTTAAAAAATATTTCCTATATAATTTTTACATTTTTTAGATGAAGTCCATAAAAAATTATCATTACCGCAACATGACATTACATTAAATATATGGTTAAAATTTTTTATTTTTGGCTAATGTTAAAGTAGACCCTTATTACTCATGCTCAAAGCTATGTAAAACTCTGGAGAGATTACTTTTTCATATTTATTATTTTTTGTAATTTCCTTATTTTCTCTCATTACCGAAACATACGTGATGATTTACAATTTCTTTTATTTAATTGTTTTACTAAAAGATACCATACACATTTGTCATGTAGCAGACCTTAAATAAGTAGTGTTGTATAATATGTATATACATTTTAAAACAAAATATGATTATCTAATTATTGCTTAATTTGTAAAAAATATACATGTTGCGGTAATGAAAATGCCATTTCGGTAATGAGGACCAATGTTTCGGAAATGAGATTTAGCTCACATATTCACTGTTGACAAAGGGGTTTGATGCCTAACCCTATTTTACATATTTAAAACGCATAAAATTTTTAAAAGAACATTTATTTCATAAACAGTGTTTCATTTTCTCATTTATCGTAGTCATCACAGTACCATGCCTTGTGTTAACAAGTTACAATCTTCTTAAGAATCATGTCATGTAGCCTACACTGTAGTACTAACAATTATACAACCATTAGTTTACATTTTATCATTCTAGTTAAACATACAACCATGTGATGAGAACTTTTTCAATGTAACATTTCATCATGTGGTCCTGAGAAACATTTAAATGTAACAGCATCATGTGCTCTTGTAAAAAGATTTTAGTTTAGCTAAAACACTTTGGTCCTGACATTGAACCACACAACCTTTTTCTGAGAAAAATTTAATGTGAAGAACTTGAATAGCAGCAACTCTATTTATGAATTTTTCTTCCAAATTTTTTTTTTCTCTCATGCTGTCTACTTGTGAGGTCCTGAGTAGTCTTAATTTTACCATTTTCTTTACGTTTCCGATACCTGAAAAATAAAAAAATTAATGAAAGGTGAAATGCAGTAAGCACTGACATAAATACAAACTTTGGACTATGATCAAAATTGCACACAATTTTTCATTTAGGAATGGTAGGTGTGTGTGTGTGTTTGTGTGTGCATGCGTGTGTGAGTGTAAGCACGCACACACACACACACACACACACGTCTGTGTGTGATGTGTGTGAAAGAGAGTGTGTGTATCTACAATATAGTGTATACTGTACAATTATGTCAGCCTTCACATTTGCATGGCAGCATCTGTGTGTGTGTGTGTGTGTGTGTGTGTGTGTACTTATGTTTCTGTGCGCGTGCGTGTGTCTGTGTGGGAATGAGTGCAAGTGTTGGTCAAAACAATTAATCCAAGTTACAGTTGTGGCCAGAATTATTAGCCCCCTTCATAAATATGATCAAAGATGACTCTAAAAATAAATCTGCATTGTTTATCCTTTTGATCTTTATTTTATAAAATTCACAAAAATCTAACCTTTCATTGAAGGAAAAGAATTGAAAGTGGGGGGGAAATAACATTATGAAATAAATGTTTTTCTCCAAAACACGTTGCCCACAATTATCAGCACCCTTTTATTCAAAACTTTTTGCAACCTCCTTTTGCCAAGAGAACAGCTCTGAGTCTTTACCTATAATGCCTGATGAGTTTGGAGAACACCTGACAAGAGATCAGAGACCATTCCTTCATACAGAATCTCTCCAGATCCTTCAGATTCCCAGCTCCATGTTGGTGCTTCTTCTCTTCACTCCACTCATTTTCTTTAGGGTTCAGGTCAGGGGACTGTGATGGCCATGTCAGAAGCTTCGTTTTGTGCTCAGTGACACATTTTTGTGCTGGTTTTGATGTTTGTTTTGGATCATTGTCCCGACGGATGATCCAACCACAGCCCATTATAAGATTTGTAGCAGAAGCGGTCAGGTTATTATTTTTTATCTGTTGGTATTTGATAGAATCCGTGATACAATATATCTGAACAAGTTGTCCAGGACCTCCAGCACAAAAATAGGCCCACAACATTAAAGATACAGCAGTATATTTAACCGTGGGCATGGGGCACTTTTTATCCATGTGTGCACCAAACCCATCTGGTGGGTTTGCTGCTGAGAAGCTCTTGTTTTAGTTTCATCTTACCGTAGAAGCTCGTCCCGTTTGAAGTTCCAGTCTTCCTGACAACTGAATATGCTGGAGATTGTTTCTGGATGAGAGCAGAGGATTTTTCTTGAAATCCTCCAGAACAACTTGTGGAGATGTAGGTGCTGTTTGATAATTTTTTTTAGGCTTTCTGAGACTCAAGACTCAACTAATCTCTGCAATTCTCCAGCTGTGATCCTTGGAGAGTCTTTGGCCACTCAAACATTCCTCCTCACTGCGCATTAGGATGATTTAGACACACATCCTCTTCCAGGCAGATTTGTAACATCTTTAGTCAATTGGAACTTCTCAATTATTGCCCTGATAGTGGAAATGGGGATTTTCAATGCTTCAGCTATTTTCTTACAGCCACTTTCTATTTTGTGAAGCTCGACAATCATTTGCTACACATCAGAACTATTTTCAGTTTTTTTCTCATTGTGATGAATGATTAAGGGAATTTGGCCTTTGTGTTTCCTCATGTTTATACTCCTGTGGAACAGGAAGTCATGGCTGGACAATTTCATGTTCATGATCACCCTGGTGTGCTAAAAAAAATGTAAATATGAATGGGAATATACTTCAGAGATATTTTACTCTTAAAAAATTCTAGGGGTGCCAATAATTGTGGGCAACGTGTTTTGGAGAAAAACATTTATTTCTTAATGTTATTTTCCCCCCACTTTCAATTCTTTTCCTTCAATGAAAGATTTGATTTTTGCTAATTTTATGAATTAAAGATCAAAAGGATAAACAATGCAGATTTATTTTTAGAGTCATCTTTGATCATATTTATGAAGGGGGCTAATAATTCTGGCCACAACTGTATATTTTCTCCCTATTATCACCCTGTCCCCTGACCTTTCTCTCTCCTTTCTTCTGTACTCCTCAAGTAACACTGGATTACTGTATATTTTTCCCTATGCTTTGCCAGTCTGTCTTTCGCTGATGCCCTTTTCTTTTCAACTGATGCTTGCCTGTAACAAAATATACAATATATCCATCTTGATTGAATGTAACATTTCGTAAAAAAGACATAGAAATACATTGCTTCACAGTAAAAATATTAAATAATATTAAATTTATAGTAGGTGGCCTATACTGCATTCATACTGCTTTTTGTGGAAGCACTTCATAAAAATGAAAAATTAGTGACCCCTGCCTTAAACACTTCTTGAACAGATTGCGTAAACAAAAAATAGCTATTACAACCCCCCGTTTTATCAAGTTATATTGAAATTAGCTTAGTTATAGTGCACCTTCCTCCTTCATAAGTCTGTTTCTCACTACCGAAACATTGAGTATCTCCACCGCAACAGGCCTTCAATTGTTGCGGTCAATGATAATGGTGTTGCGGAGGATGAGCGACCTTAAACATTTTTGCTTACTGTGGAAGCTAAATGAGGGTTAGCTAAACTTTCCCTCTCTTTTTATATTTAGACCATTTGGGGTATATAGTAATCAAAAAATTAAAACGGCAACATTTTTTTAAACTTCACAAACTCATGTTTCGGTAATGAGAACTAAAAAGTTGTGTAGGTACTATGACAAACAAAATTTTAACTTTTATCTGGAGAAAAAAAATAAGAACTGCTTACCTGGTAGCCATCTTGAGTGTCACAGTCAATTATGTCCCTTCCAGCAAAACTTCTTGAAAATGTTAGTTCCTTGAGGACTTAAACAATGATTGAAAATTGTTGCGGAGGATGAGAAAATTGGTCTTGGACACATTTATATTCCTTATTATTTTTACTACATTTACCAATGATCACCAAATACCACATGTTTATTTACTGTAAATGTTTATAGTATAACATGCAGTGAAGCTTTTTATTTTTTATATTTTTTAATTATAAAAAATTCCACCTCAAAGAACCCAAATCCAGTCATGGACACGTTGCGGTAATGAGAAATTTTCCCTTAAATGTGAAAAATAAAATAAAATTGGTATTTATGATGTAATTTGAAATCATGTGCAAAATAGTAGATGAAGAGATGTTTATAACTGTATCCTTCTTATTTTGATAGCATTTACGTTTATCATCAAAATGTTTCATGACACCTCATAAGTCTAATTTCGCGAGAATCACCCAAAAGCACCTTTTTACTCTGTCAAGCAAGAGGAGTACAACATACACCAACACATAGTCGAGGAAGGCCCGTGCGTGCCTATCACCTCAACAGACATGTGGCATCAGCTCGTGGTAGTGTTCTTAGGCACCGAAGAACGATAAAAAACCGACACAAAGGAGGTTAAATATCATTTGGGCCCCTGGCCAACCAGAAGTGTATATAAAGGTTCTCAGAGAGAAATACACATCAACATATACCACTATGTTGAAAAAGGCGGCCCATAGGGCCTAGCAACCTTTAGACATATGGCATAAGTCTAGTGGGCATCTCTAGGAGCATTGAATAGATCCACCTTAAACATCTAGGTGGCTATTAGCTCAACTAGCGTAAGATCAGGCTCAGGGAGACGGATGCAGTTCAAACCAAACCACAGTAAGGTTTCACCACAGCATACACCCTGAGGGGCTAGCCACTCAAAGTACTCAGAAAAGCACCATAAATTCTCACAACGAGAAGAGTACGCAGCTGAACTCCAAATGCTACACCGGAGCCCAAGAAGAGGCCTACCTTAGTAAACATATGGCATCAGCAAGTGGCTGCCATAACCAGTCCACCCAAAAGCCATGTATTTAGTATTGAAACTTCCTCAGAAGAAATACATAGAACGCTGCCACCTAACGTGAACAGGCCTGATTAGGGCCTATCCGTCAGGGTGGGGCTTGGCTTTTTTAAGGTGGTCAGGTTTTTTTCCCAAAGCATCCTGCCAACAAATCAACTAAAAAGGAGGCCTAGTGTGGCCTACAATCTCAGCGACAAGAGGCTGATGTAGTTATAACCAAACCTCAGTTAATTTTTACCACCAGAACTCACCCTGAGAGGTCAGCCACTCTGAGAGTAAAAAGGTGCTTTTTCAGAGTACTGCTCTAAGCGAGAGGAGTACATAACTGAACTCCAACATGCTACGCAGGAGGCCCATAGGGCCTACCTTAGTAAACACGTGGCATCAGCAGGTGGCGACCATAACAATACCAACCATTAGGCCATGCATTCAAAGATTTAGTTTCTAAAAGGAGTGCATATTACGCCATATGCTCCAAGAGAGGCCTGCTTAAGGCCTACTCAACAGAGGTGGTGTATGGCCGATGGTGGTATTGGATTCACAAGCATCCTGCCAGTATGTCAGCTAAAAAGGAGGCCTATAGGGCCTACAATCTCAGCAACAAGTGGCATTCAGCCCGTTTGTCCATATAACACACACTGTGCCAACATGTAAACTAAAAAGGAGGCCTTATTAGAGCCTACTATAGTAAACACGTGGCATCAGCCAGTCCAAGACCATATCAACTATCAGGCCATGCATTAAGTGGAAAACCTTTCACGCACTTCTTAGAGAAGGAATGCATATTACGCCGCCATATTCCACGAGAGGCCTGCTTAAGGCCTACTCAACAGAGGTGGGGCCTGGCCGATGGTGGTATGGGTTCTCGGATTCCCAGGAATCCTGCCAACAAGTCAGCTAAAAAAGGAGGCCCCGCGGGGCCTACAATCTCAGCAATCAGTAGCGTTCAGCCTGTTTGCAGAATAAAACACAAACTGTGCCAGCATGTGAACTAGAAAAGAGGCCTGTTGGGGCCTACCATTCTAATGACACGTGGCTTCAGCTCGTGAAATGCTGTAAACTATGTGAGCAAACTATGATCAGCTAACAGCACATGTTAGAAATACAATTGCTAACTAGGAGGCTAATTAACCATAAGAGCCTATAATCAAAGTTTTATGCAATATAGCTGTTAACAAGATCACAAAAAGGGAGCTACTAGAAACCAGCTTTTCTCAAAAAGTGGTTCTATACTACCCTGAGTATGCAATCCAACAGGTGATGCACTCAGTAATACCAATAAACCTACAAATGGGGAATATTAGGTCACCAATGTCAAAAGCAGCTACATGAAAAAGCCTGTTATTATGAGAACAGGTGCTAACCTGTGGCAGCATAAGTAAGCTCACATACAATGTAGGGCAAAAGTGTAGAACTTCAAAGCAAATGCAGCGCTTTGATGTATATGCTATTTTCAAAGAGGAAAATAATTTTCTCCCTACAGATTCTCAAATCTGTAATGAGCCATAGAGGACCAATGCTAAACATTAGCAACGTCAACTCAAACTTGATAAAATAAAACAAGAGGAAAGAACACATTTTCCATAGCATAAAAGTTCTAGAAAGTGGGGCCTTGCACACACAGCATGAACTTATCTACGCAAAGATAGGGGCCTACCACCTGAGATAACAGCACCAGGGAGTCTAAAAACAGTCTACAACCTAGCTGTTAAACTCAACAATTGCACCTACATAGCAAGGGGGTAATGGGCATATGGCCTAACAACTCCCTCGGGAGAAGGCCAGAACTAGGAACTATACAACCAGACAAGGGATAGTATACATAGGGTTATAAGTAACTAACACACCTAACCTAGCTCTAGCCTGGCCGCTAAGCTACGGGCCTTCTTTAAGGGCCACAAGCCTAGTGAAGCCTGGGTTTCACCTCCAAATCTTATGGATAAGAGAAAGAAAGTGAAGCTCACAAGCAAACAATGTCAGGCAGCGATAAGGGCCGACTTAAACATACATATTAACTGAAGTGACGAACTGAACTCAAACTACTCTAGAAAACAGCAGATGAGAAGCTACTATAAACAACAGGTGGCTAAGAGGAGGCCATTTTGCGGCCTGCACAACATATACTCTAGCCAGTCTGTCAACTTCAGTTTGCCCAAAAACCCCCTAATTTTTTTGACTACATGCTCAGAAAACTATACAGGAAAATAAGGTCTTATTTTAAACACATAAAATATAGACCCTCCTGCAGCTCAAAGGCCAAAGACTCCTAATGCTCCTTTTCTACATGAAAGGGTGGAATCTAAGGTTCTTTTAAGCCTAAAAGATCCTCTTACTATCAAACAGAAACAGCAGGCCGACAGAAATAATCACTATGGGCCCAGCCATCAGTCTGACCATAAGAAGCATCTGAGCATAATATTCGTTTATATATATAAACATGCATATAAATATATTATACACACATATATATATATATATACATATATACACAGGAGGTGGAAGAGGAGAGGGTAGATAAAAATCATCCTATGTAGCTGGGGAATCGATTACAAATGCAACAGTGTTTACAATCGATCACTCATCTCACTCTCGCTTCTTCCCCCTCCCGTCTGTCTGGGTTCAGATACAAATCTGAAAAGCTAGGGTTTTTTCCATGCCCTCCTGATCTCAAACGCGGAGATCAGAAAGGAATGGAAAGTCATGGAAGCTGCCGCATTAATGGACAGAAAGAAACCGCTCATCGAGCCGTCCGTGTGCGGCCCCTTTCTCAACGCACTCTCACGGCAGCTGCAGCCCGCCGAGAAGCGCGTCCCAAACACACAGCAGCTCGCATACACAAGCCAGAGGAGTGCTCGCCGCCGGACGCGATGACGTCAAATACGAACGTCATCGTCATCCACTCGTTCTCGTCAGCCCCGGGGAAGTTAGAGAGAGAGATTACAATTCTCTCAAACCTCCAAACGAGCTCATCTGCAAGCCCTATGATTGCAGCCACCGCTATGCCTCAGCACAAACGGGGCCAGAATCACCAGGCACAGATGCAGACAGCTCTTCCCTCGGAAAGAGTGCCAAACGAGAACGGAGCAAAGATAGAACGTTCCCCATTGCGTTTTCCAACGCAGAGTTGAGTTGTCACGGGATGCACACAGACAATAGGTAAGGATCCAGTTGCAGCATTTAATGGTAATCCAAGGAACAGGCAAGGGTCAAAAACACAAAACAGTCCACAAAATAAAGCCAGGAGTACAAAAGTGCATGTAACATAAATACAACGATCCACAACCAAAGACAGACACAACTCAGAATAAATAGACAAACACTAATGACATGATACAGATCAGCTGGGTGTAATGAGTGATGAGAAGTCCAGGCAGTGTGTTATGGGATATGTAGTGTAACAGGTGGGAATAAGAGTACGGGATGGAGTGCCCTCTAGTGGCTGATAGGGCACTCTCACTGGTGATCATGACATGAGTTCCCTTTCGAAAGGGAACTCTTGATGTTTCCTGATTTTTTCATGATGGACTTATTTGTGGTTTTTTTCCACTTTTTGAAAGGAAACTAAACTGAAGACACTGCTCAACAGGGAAGTTATTGATATGAAGAAGGAAATCTACTCGTCAATCCAAACAACTATTAAGAATGAAATGGCATCTTGCTATAAAGGTAAGATAACATTAAGGCCTGGTTTCACAGACAGGGTTTAGATTCAGCCAGGAGTAGACTTTAGTTTAATTAGGACATTTAAGTAGCTTTTAGAAAAAAACATTACTGTGTCCATCCTGAGACAAAAGAGTGAAACTAACTGAATCTTGCACTGATCTTAAAATATGTCAAAGCAGTTTAAACAGGCATTTTAGCCTGGGACTAGGCTTAAAATGACTATCTGTGAAACCAGGGGTTAGAGTTTTAATTTCTATTTAAAAACAATTATTTTAAACACAAGCTCTTTATTCAAAGGTGGGGTAACCCATTTTTTCAACTATGCTGTTGGACATAGTTGATATTTGAAATCAACCCAAACAAACCTACCCCTCTCTTCATTGCTCCGCCTCCAAAATCACCCTCCAATCCTAACCACCCTCTCGAACCGCGGCCTGATTGCTGCTGGCTGGTGAGCCGAATGCACTAATAATCACGCTAAACACCTCATTCTCTAACAGTCGTCAGTGTGCGGTGGTTTAACTGATCAACTCTCACTATCTGGCCACTGTTACACACACACAACAGAATGCTTCACAAAAAATAAAGTGCAGATTATGAACGAATGACAAGGAAGCACAAAAAATGAGCGTACAGAACACAAGTGTAAATACAAACAAGTGTTTGTTGTTAGTCGCCAAAAGCACAGCAGCTCCAGACAATCAAAACCCAGTGTTACTCACATGAAGTGGGATCAAAGCAGTCTCAGAGTCTGTTTTTACGCCATCCCACTAGCTCTCTCCAGTGCTGGAAAGCTTTTCTAATATAAATGCAGGTCCTAAAGCGCTTGCCCAGTCATAAACCTTTGTTCCAGTGATATTCTTTTGAGCTCTTTTGTATCGTCTCATCATTTCTCTTTCTGCGGTTTTTTTTTTCTTCAAATCTCCCTTTTGCTCCTTCTCTCTCCCCTCGACCATCATACGCCACCTAATGCTGATTGGTTAGACGTTTGTTGTTGGTGTCGGCCAACTAACTTCTAAACAATGTAGTTGAAAAAAATGGATACCCCACCTTTAAATATCTGTGATTTAAATGTTTCTTGACTGCTTTTGAAAAGCTGTCAATGGAGAAAGATGAGGTTTGCTTATATATTGGTGTAGTTACGGCACCTATCAGCAGGGGCTAACTGGATTACATTCATCTGTTACATATTAGTTGTCTGAGCACATTGTGAAGATTTATAAATAAAACAAAGTTAAAAATAAAATTACAAAAAAATCCCTCCCCACTTATTTTTATTGTAAACACATTTCTTTGTTCTGATGTGACTCCATGAGAAAGACAATGAATGAACACTGAGTGTTGCTTATTTTAGAAGCGGCAGCAATAACAGGACCCGGATCCATGAAGAAAAGGCAAAAACTGATAATAACCACAGTCGATAAGAAAAAACAAGACATGTTCAACAAGGCAAAACATGAAGTGCTTAAAAAGTTCAATAACTTAAAGGTATTACTCTCACAATCATTAAGACAAACATGTATTAATTTGTACAATGACTAAACTGAAACTTATCTTGTTCTCTGTGAAGCGCAACATAAAGAATGAACTTGAATCAGAGCTAAAGATGTCAATAAAACTCGCACTGTTCCAAAGCAGCAAAATCACATTGATGGGTAAGAGAGAATGTCATATTACACCACAGAAACAAGTAAAGAAATACTGACTGATTATTCCCAATGATGGCCTCATCTCAATCATCAGAACAGAAGCGCTCTGAAATGTTCATGTAAAATTAACATCCTGTATTATGGCTTTCTAGATGTCTCCAGAGAGATTGAAGAGCTGGAGAGCCTGTCAGAGCAAGAAAACGCCCAAGAGAAATGACACAATTAACAGAAGAAACACATTTTATATGACTGTTTTTATTAGTTTTACAACAAATGTCATCTTTTCATGCAATTTTTTTTTAACACACATTTATTTGTCTGTTGTTAAATTTTTTATATGTTTGTTTGGTGGAGGTTTTATCTTAAGTTGTTATTTTCATATGATTTCTTTAAAATGTAGGTTTATTTTATGTGATAATATATGATAGACAAATGATACGGTATTGATTTATCACAACTGTTTTACAGCAAGAAACAGAAACAACATTTAAAAGCTTGATATAGTGGTGCCATTTTCAATATCCTTTGTTAGTGATACATATAGATATAAACATTTCTAAAACACATTGTAGTATCAAAGCAACAGATGTTCTTTCTTTACACTGTTAATGTTAAAAAAAAAACTTATCTCATGTACATCTTTTTTCTTTGAAAGTACTTTTAGCATGAAAGTAAACTCATATGTTTTAAGTTAGCAAATAGTTAGAAACACTCATCTGAATATGAGCAGGATGTCTGAAACAGCAGCTCACTCACAGCACTCATCAGACAGACAGAGCAGACCTGCCAACCTTGGAAAATTTTTTCGAGTACCAGTGTGACGGGACGGGGCAAACTAAAAAAAATTTTGTTTGCAATTTCAAGTAGGCTATATTTACATACAACTAACCTGACAGTAGAGTCTTTTATACAGGTTTTGTAATGAAAACTCGTCTAAAATTAAGAAACCCTTAGAAAACAGTAAACATTGAGTTTACATGTGATTCATTTAAAATACTTAATTTATTATTCCAATATCCAAATATGATACTAAATCCCAAAGGAAAAAAAAGGGTTTCTATTTGTAACGTGCTGTCTTTGAATTATAGACAAGACAAACATTCGCTGTATAAAGGTTAGCCAATACAAACATATTTAAAGAAAACAGTTGACAATGAATAGAAAGGACCAATAAGAGCAAAACGAATCGAGTATTCAAGAATATCAAGAAGTTAGTCCGACATAACGAGGGGTTGTGTTAACTAAAGCGTCCGTCATTTACCGAATCTTAAAAACACGGGTGGATAATTAAAAATCTTTTCTGACAAAAAAATAACACAAGCAAGAACATTTTAAACCAAGCACGGCAACTTTCATTTTACCTCTCTGTGCGCGCGCGCTTGTGTTTATGAGAGAGAGCTCGTGCAGCACTGAGACAACGATCATTTTAAATGCATAAGTAACTAACGTGCTAGTTTTCATACAAAATAAGTAGGCTATGTAACATTATTAGGTACTTTAGTTAGTATTAACACAGTAACGCAACACATGTAGGCTATACGTTTCTGAACACTGAGAATAAATAAACGCCTGTCTCTCCAGACTCGCGCTTGTCAGTCAGTCACACATCAACAAACATTTTCATTATCAGCGATTTCAATTTTATTTAGATTTGTTGTTCAGCATTACTTGAGCATTTTATACCCGTTTACCTTAAGGAGTCAGAAGTACCGTGACTGCTGTACTGTCCTCGCTTTGAGAATTCACTCAGACGGCGGGAGCGGAAGGAGGGATCGAGCGGTATTTTGTGTTGCTATCTCTTTTTATTGATAGGCCGTATGCATTTGTCAATCACCCCCTCTTGCTATTTGGGGAAATGAACCCAGTGCTATGATTGGTCGAACTCTTTCTTTTGCTGGATTTGAGTACTACGCGTGCACAGAGGAGACACCGGGTTTTTGCGTAGTACAGAGTGACAAATCGTACCAGCGTACTTTTAGGTCAAAATGCGTACATGTTGGCAGGTCTGACAGAGCTGTGCTTACCAGGAAACAGCAGAAAAATTAATGACAATTTGATTCTAAAGTAAAAAACAAAACATGAACATGAGACAAGCACTTAAACAATAAAATCAGACAGAACTAAAACCCAGTTCAGCTGCTCTTTCAAAGATGATGGTCACAAGTGCCTATCAAGTATCTGAAGGGACAAAAAAGATGAATAATAAGAAGTAATCAATATGACACACTGATGTCTATATTTTCTGCTGTAATTATATTTATTGAGCTTTATGTAAAACGTGATCGACATGAGTAATGAATAATTAATTCAAATATTTTAATAATGTTTAAGGGAAAATTTCAAAGCTTTTTTTTCCAGAATAAATACATTTAAAAACTATCCCTGCTCTTCCCTCTATTTAATTTTAGTTCCAAAATACTCTCATACAGTTACATCCAGTGAAATTTAAAATGTATATATGTATAAATGCAATATTTCTAATTTCTTGATGTATTTACATTGTTAGAAAAGCATTGTTGGACTAAAATTGTGAAGTTCAATTCTTCTGAGTGAAACGGCTTCTCAAACCAGACAAATGTAGGACAGCGCTTGATTGTGTAAATCGAGAACTGATTTGATTTAATGTGAATGACAGGTTGATGGAGAAAAGGGACTGAAACTCATTTGGCAAACCTTGTCACGTTACAATCACGGAGACAAGAGACAGATCCAAATGCAGGTGTAGTTTAATGGGTAATCCAAAGTCGTAGTCCAAGACAGGCAAAGGTCAAAATCCAAATAAGCAGTCCATACAAAAACAGTGAAAAACAGGGAACAAGAAACACACACGAAACCAGGAAATATGAACTGAAAACTCCATGACTAAAGCAAAAACAAACAGGGTATAAATAGACAGACACTGATGAGGAAACACAAAACAGCTGGGTGTAATGACATGGGATAATTGTCCGGGAAGTGTGTTATGGCTAATGAAGTCCAAGGGGTGAAAACAAGAGTCCGGGATGGAGTGCCCTCTAGTGGCTGATAGGGCACTCTCACTAGTGTTCATGACAAACCTTTTGCCCATCCCTCATGTTGGTACACATGGTATTCACATTTTTGGAACTGATTATACTTCATTGGATTTAAACAATAGTGGGGCAGTGGCAAACAAAATACAGTTTGTCGTGATTTTCATGCATGCAATGTCAGCCTGAAGGCAACAAGAGCTATTGTTGTTCAATTACATAATATTTTATATAAATAACATGGCGTATTTGGTATTGAGAAAGTATGGAGCCACATGATATTTAGGAAAGTAAAACATGTGGATGTGATATAGCAACTAATAACCTCAATTAAATTGAACCCACGAGTGTGGTCATGCTTCATTTCAAATCTGAGGATGATGTCTCAAAACCATGAATTTTAAGAAGCATTTCCTATTTTTAGTTTTTAGAGAAGGCTGATAAGGTGCTAATAAAATATTTTAAATAATAAATAATATAATGCTAATTAAATATAGCATAATGAAATTGTTCTCACTTGACGAACCTTTCACACTTCTGCCATGAATGAGACAATCTTTATTATTCTTAAAAAATTGAAAACTGGAAAACATTTCTGGTTTCAGTATCAGTTTTCCTAACGGGGATGATCAAAAAACATCACTCCGTGATTACTGGAGCACAGACTCCATGCTCTTGACTCAATGTTTTATCTATATTTTTGAAGGACCACTTCCTTTTGCTCCTCAGCTGTCTTCACTTAGCAAACAATGCAACAGCAATTTTCAATGAACCTCTGAAAAAAATCTGGGTCTATTGTAATGACACTACTAGCACCTTACCTTCCTTATCAGTCATCATGTCAGCTTTGTCAACTGCCCACATCTTTTTGTTATACTCCAGCTCACAGACTGGCTTCATCTTTGCTTACCCCAGTAGTGCGATCAAGCCTTCCTGTGGCTGCCATTCCATTTGGGTGGACTGTCATAAGGACATGAACATCACTCATGTTGTGCCATTTGACCACCAACTGTGATCCTTTTTCTTTGAATTCTACATCACCCTTTGTCATGTTGGCATCCCTTTCCTGTTTGCACACTAAATCCTATAAGCTCCAGTGCCAAGACATGAGAGGTGCTGGAAAAGTGTGGGAATCCTGTACCAGTTGTTCACATAAAGGACATGACCCTTTCTTAGGTAATCAGCCTGCCTCACAACACCAAAGCAAATTCATCTATTTGTGATTCTGAATCTGTGATTCTGATTTTAGATCACTCCATGAGAATGCTGAGACAGAGTTCATCATCATCGACAAGATCCTAGATCCATCCCCCTGCAGAGGATGAGCAAGGCTGCAGTACTATGTGCAGTACTCTACTGCTGCAGGTTCCATGTCAAGTCTCCTCCTCATGTCTGTAGTCAGAGCTCTGTCTCTTGGTGTGACAGACCTCTCTGAATTTGGAGGAGGTGCTGCGGGCCACCTTAGTTGGTGCCACTCAATGCAGGAACTCTGCTCTTTTGTACTGTTGGTAATTTTGTGTGCTGTCTCTAATGTTGTTGCCAGGGACATCATGTGGTGCTGCTGATGTTAAGTGCAAACAGTAGAGCAAGTAGAGGGTCCCAGCCTGTTACCATGAAGTGTCAGCTGTGGGGAGAAGGAGTGTCTGTGAGTGTGAGTAGACAGGTTTTAAACACTCTCTTTGCTGGAAGGTGATAGGATAGCACACTTTCTTCTTGCACTTTTCCAAACTCAACCAGAGGATCATTAATGTCCATAGCCATAGTTGTTATCTGTGGAGCTGGATCCCTTGGAAGATCACGGTAGACTTCATCCTCCCTGAGTGTGGAAAGAACCTATCACCCGGTGTAATCCTGTTTGAAATTCATGTTGGCAACTGGCATGGGTCCATTATGGAAAACAGATTCCAGTCCCTGTAGTCACCATGTTGCACCCATGTAGAGCTTGAAGATGGGACCCAGATGGGTTTTTTCATATGTTATATAGTTGGGCCCTACCAAACACACATTGAAATCCTGAATATAATATACATGGGAAATTTCCAACATGGAAACCATGGACAATCCCACTTACAACCCATATTTCAAGCCCATGTAGTCACCATGTACCCACATAAAACTTAAAGCTGGGACCCAAATGGGTCTTACTTGCCTAGTTGGGGCCCACCTAGTGGCAAGTGAAATCCTGCATGAAATTCCTTTGGGCAACTGCCATTATGGAACCTGCGGACAATCCTATATGGGGGTCCATTTTTCTGCCCATTTCATACCCATATGTGTCCATGTACCAATGTTGGCTGGGAGTATACAGCTTCAGCACCCCCTCATGATTAAATGTGTATCGCGTTTGGTTTAACATTTCAACTGACTTGACTCGTCACATATTCTTATTGATTTTCAACTGCCTCGGAGTGCATCGTTACATCCCTAATTGGAATGTTATTCTTTATTATTTGACTCGCCCGTCTCACGGATTATCCGCAGTGTTTGCAGATATAACGGCACATCAATATCTTGCGCTCTGGTAGAATGTCCTGAGCCCCGGCTCCATTCAAGACCAGTAAGTTTTAGGGCTGGAGTTGAACCGATCTTTCCATAACGGTGTTCCACCTTTTCTACAGTGGAAATGCATGGAATGGTTCGAGAATGGACACAGGCCTGCCTGTCTGAGTTTGTCAGCAGCCAGAGGCAGTCGCCTCGTAATCCTCTATTCAGTAAAAACCTCCATAAGTAATCCATATGACTCATACTCATGATTTGCATGAAAGGTCAAACAAAGCTTTAAAACAGATGCAAAAGAGAGATGCAAAGAATAGGCAAACTCATGTGTTTCCTTGTTAACACAATGTGTAATGCTTATGAGGCTTTAACTTCATGTACTTTCACTTTAGTTTTCCTTTAATATATTCTTTTAGCAGACTATAAAGCTCAGGATTTAGTAATTTAAGAAATAATAATTCAGTGCAATATGAAGTTAAATAAAATTCAGACAAATTGTCTCAATGTGTTTCATTCAATATCATAATGTTTTTACTGAGAAGTCCACACCCAAAAGCTGAATCTGTGTACAGGCGGATCTAATATCACATCTCTCAACGTCGCTCAACTTGATAGCAGATTTGACATCAGTGTCCTGTTCCACAGACATTATCCTGAGACATACAAGGTAACACTTTCCTCAAATTATTATGGATCTTAACTTTTGTTCAAATTTAAAAACATAACTGTTAATAGCATTTTGTTTTTAGTTAGTGTCACATAAGTGTTAACTCTTTAATTCACATTTATTTGTATAGTGCTTTTCATAATACATATTGTTTCAAAGAAGCTTTACAGAAAATCATATCTACATTACAGTTTAGAGTGATCTGTTATTAGAGGTGACAGTGTCCAAATTATGTAGTTTCAGAATACATATACAAGTCATGCAGTTAGCTAACAATGTAATAATTTAAGGCAGAAACAATGACAAAATTGAAGTAAATCTATATCTGTTAATAAATAAATAAAAGATAGAAAGAAAAAAAAGTTTAATAATAAAACAATGTTGAAGCAAAAAGTGTTACAGTCATTCCAGGTCTCTAATATATCTAATAAAAATACTTTTTCTTTAATGAAGTTTAATAAATAATCCTTGCAGGATAATTGGATAAAATCACCTGCTAAATTAATTAAAAAGTAAATGTTAATGATGTTACATTTCTGATATAAAAAGCAGGATGTTAACCCTAAAAAGGATTTTGTATCCTGGGGGATACAAACATCTGAGAGGCTGTGGGGAGAGGCAGTGAAAGTTTAGGTCTCATTTCTTGATTTCATGTTGAAAGGGTGCTTGTTGTGAATATTTAGATCTGGTAACTTTGCTAATACATTCTTTGTTTAACACACGGGCAGCATTTAAAAACAGCATGACCCGCTATAGTAGGAAATCTACTCACCTTCCGATAAAAGTTTATATATTTCACAATATTTGGAGGGGAATTGTTTAAAAACTTTATTGACTTTATACTTTTGGCCTGTTTTATAAAATCAGTTCAACACTTAATATACTCTTAAATGAAAAATTATATTAAAGGGGCTATATGTAAGATTTTTACTTTAATAAAGGATAAAAATACCAAAATATGTTTGCAGATAATTAAGAAACTTGCTAAGTTCACCTACTTGTTTCTCATAAAAACAATGCTACAGCCAGATATAGAGGGTATGCACGTGACGTCACGCTCGACCATTACGACTGCGGTCACGCCCACTGAGTGGCACAAAGACTGAGCGGCATCATTGGTTTTCAGCGTGAATGTCGCGAAAAACACACAAAACTCATCCAAAACGGAAAAGAGCTTTGTGATTGACTGTACAAATAGCTTTGGCACAAAACCCGAGGTATATATTTAAAGAATGCAGAAAGCAACAGAAAAAAAGCAAATGGATCGCTGCAATTCACAGAAACAGCTGGACTCCAGCAGAGAAACATGGATTTGCAGTTATCATTTTGTGTCAAATTGTTGGATTTTGTAAAATCATACCGTATATATTGTATTGTTATATATTATGTTGACAACTCATCAATTAAATATTTTCCATCTTATATTCTGCATAATTGGGTGTTTTTAAATAAACAACACTGACAAAAACTATACTATAAAACTATATATGTAGGGCTGGACAATATGACGATATAACATTGATGTAAGTAATTACGCAGATTTAAACCTACCTATATTGTAGTTATATAAAATATTCACAGGCACGTTTTCGGCAGGAAAGTGACGTCGATGCATACCCTCTATTCTACTTTGAAATGTGCGTTCTGTCAAAGCCACTGGAAGGCAAGTCTGCAAGGTTTAGCCAAAAAAGCGTAACGGCTAAAGCTAACGCTCCGCCCCCAGCGGTACGCCGGGAATGAGACCAGAGGCTGTTTTTTGAATGGAAGTCAATGGATGAGAGGCTTCACTATGCTGATTAAACAGCTTTTTGGGGGAAATAGGTAATCATTTAATTAATAGACAGCCTGTTTGCCAATCTTCAGAATGTTTTACACTAAACAATACTTTCGTTGGGAACTATATGTATATTTTAGCTTGTATATTTTAGCTTTTCAAGAGAAGGCAGACTAGGAATGTTGCGACTGACGTCACTGCCATTACATGATAGGCTGAGAGGTGCCACACGTGATTAAGTTAGCCGTTACGCTTTCTCCAATGGTAAGAGATCCAGACCCTCTTATCTCCCCATTATATACAATCTCTGGTTCTGTGGCGGAATGTCTGTCTTTGATTTGCTCTGTGTGAAACCATGTGCTGCCAGTTTATCCAATAGTATTTTGACATCGCAGGTTACCAGTTGGTGGAAAACACTGCATATTGTAGCCATGGAAACCAGCATACAAACTGGGTCAGAGAATCGCAGACTCTACCTGACATAAAAAGCCTCTGCATCCATTTAAAAATCTCTATGAACGACAGTATATTAAAACACAGATAAATCAACTCATCCTCAGCTTTTATTGTCAATTGCGCTCCCTCTTGTTGCGCGTCCTCTTGGCCAGCCGCGTCTTTGAACGAGGGGGGCGGGCCAAACAATATTTTGAATTTGGACTGCAGTACCTATTTCGACCATTGGGTGTCAATCCTACATAGAGCCCCTTTAAATCATTTAGTCATTAATAGTCATTTAGTTAGCTGTATTGAATTCAGTTTTAGGTCAACAATACATTGATTTTTCAGGCAATTTCTATATTCTTTGTGTATTCAGAAATATTCTGTATATGTGTGTCAAAGTCAAAGTCAAAGTCTGCTTTATTGTCAATTCTACCACATGTACAGTACATATATACAGAGAATCGAAATTGCGTTACTCTCAGACCCCCGGTGCATACAGATAACACTAATAGTAGAGCTTAAGAATCTAGATCAATATAAAATATAAGAT
>RJVU01069868.1:71018-81172 GCA_003731715.1 Anabarilius grahami
TCGCTGTCACTCTGTTGCACTGTGGAGCTTCTGACACTAAAACAAATTCCTAGTATGTGTAAACAACATACCTGGCAATAAAGCTCTTTCTGATTCTGATCTTTCTGATTCTGATTCTGATTCTGATCTAATATCCATCCACCATCTACTTACCTCCTCTGCTGTGTTTACCTTGCTGTTTCTCAATAATAATACCATCTGCTTGCAATCTGTGTCTCCTGCTATTCTGTCCATAACAGAAGACCGGACCAACACAGAAGAGTTATCAGCATGAGTTCCACGGACCCCTTTCAAGAGCTAGTGGATGGCCTTCGTCGTGTACTCACCACCAATCCACCAGCCATCACTTCCGTCAATGCCGCTGTCACTCCTTCACCACCGGTATACACCAGTCCCATGGCCAAACCAGCGTTCTCTGTTTCCATTCCAGTCAATGCCCTCCTTGACTCCGGGTCAGCCGGTAACTTCATCTCTGGTGCCCTCTGCCGCTAGCTCAAACTCAAGACCACAACCACGCCTTCCATCTACCAGATTCACTCCATAACTAGCAAGCCACTCAGCCATAAGCGCATCCAGTTATGTGCTGGTCCAGTCAAGCTCCAAGTGGATTACTGCATGTGGAACACCAACATCTCCTGGTTCTGGAGGATTCCACCGCTGATGTGATCCTAGGGCGTCCCTGGTTGGAGCAGCACAATCCCATCATCTCCTGGACCACTGGCGAAATCCTGAAGTTGGCCTCTGTTTCCCAGACTGTTCCCCTCAGCCTTCTACTCCTCGCTCTGTGACGCTACCCATCTGCTCTACTTCGAGAGCCCAGTGGAAAAACAGTCTGTGGATATACCATCTTGTTACGCCCCCTTCAGTGATGTTTTCTGCCCGAAGAGAGCTTCCAAGCTACCTCCACACCGGCCATGGGACTGTGCCATAGATCTGCTTCCAGGTGAGTCAGTGCCCTGCTGAAAGATGTATCCATTATCCATCCCTGAGCAGAAGGCCATGGAGGAGTACATCGAGGAAGCGTTACATCAGGGCTACATCCGACCTTCCACTTCCCCTGCTGCTTCGAGCTTCTTCTTCGTGGCCAAGAAGGACGGAGGCTTGCGGCCATGCAGCGATTACCGGGCTCTGAATCGAATCACTGTAAAGTTCCGCTATCCTCTTCCCCTCGTCCCAGCGGCTCTGGAACATCTACGTGGTGCCACTGTTGGACCTCTGCAGCGTGTATAACCTTATCTGGATATGCGAGGTGGATGAATGGAAGACAGCTTTTGTGACCCCTACCGGCCACTATGAGTATTGCGTTATGCCGTATGACCTGGTCAACGCCCCCTCCGTATTCCAGGATTTCATCCATAAGGTGCTCCGGGAGTTTCTCCATAGGTTTGTCCAGGTCTACATCAACAACATCTCGCCAACGAAGCCTTCAACAGCGCACCGCTCCTCGCTCACCCCGATCCAGAAAAGCCCTTCATCGCCGAGGTAGACGCCTCTAGGAGTGGTGCTCTTGCAGCAGCAGGGGAACCCAGCCCGACTCCATCCATGCGCCTTCTTCTCTCGCAAACTCAGCCCGAAGGAGAAGAACTATGACATCGGCATCAGGGAACTCCTAGCCATCAAACTGGCTCTGGAAGAGTGGAGGCATTGGTTGGAGGGTGCCAAGCACTCATTTACGGTACTCACTGACCATAAGAACTTGGAGTACTTAAGAGATGTTAAAAGATTAAACCCCCGCCAAGCTTGCTGGGCGCTGTTCTTCACTTAAGTTGCTTAAGGAGCGCTTCTGGTGGCCCAACATGGCCAGGGATGTGAGAAGATACGTACAGGGATGTCAGGAATGCGCCATCTCCAAGAGCCCACGTCATCTTCCATCTGGCAAGCCACTTCCTCTGCCCATTCCCAACAGACCTTGGTCACACCCAAGGGTGGATTTCATCACCGACCTACCTGCCTCTGACAACAATACCTGTATCCTGGTGGTAATTGATTAGATTCTTCTAATCCTGTAGGTTGATTCCCCTCAAGGGACTGCCTACTGCCATGGAAACTGCAGAACTCATGTTCATCCACATATTAAGATACTATGGAATTCCAGAAGACATTATGTCTGACCGTGGACCCCAGTTCACCTCAAGAGTGTGGAAAGCCTTCTCCCTCCTAGGTGTGACCGTAAGCCTCTCGTCTGGATACCACCCACAGTCAAGCAGACGGAGAGGAAGATCCAAGAGATCAGTCGCTTCCTACGTACCTTCTGCCACGGCCACCAGAACTCTTGGAACCAGTTCCTGGGTTGGGTCGAGTACCCCCAAAACTCCCTTCGTCAACCAACTACTGGACTCACTCCCTTCCAGTGCGTACTCCGTTACCAACCCCCTCTCTTCCCTTGGCCTGGGGAACTGTCAGATGTACCAGCTATCGACTACTGGTTCCAAGAAAGCGAGAGGGTCTGGGACGCAGCCCACCATCAGCTACAACAAGCTCTTCACAGACGCAGAATGACAGCTGACCTGAGACGCTCCACTGCTCCTGTCTATCAACCCGGTCGGAAGGTCTGGCTGTCAACCCCGGGACATCAGGTCTGCCCTGCAAGAAGCTCAGTCCCAGGTTCATTGGCCCCTTTAACATCAGCAAGCAGATCAACCCGGTCACTTATAAGCTCCAGCTACCACCACAGTACAAAATTCACCCAACTTTGAGTATTAATTATAATACAGTAGGCTGATATATTCATATAGACATTAAACTTATTGTTAAACAGAATTTTACAAAGAACGTTTACTTTAAGTTATGAGAGATTAAATATTTTTAAAATGTAGCTAATATGTTGTAAAACTCATTGCCAAACAAGCATTAATTTTTCAATGAATTTGTACCCCTAAAGGGGCGACATATCTTGGGGGGCAAATAAATGAAATGTTGTTATTTTTGTCCTAATAAGATGCAAAATAGCAATAAATTAAACATTTTCTGATGTCTCATTAAGGTCTTGCCCTTTTTAATGTTAACAGTGGTTAACAGAAATTTGGTTAAAAGATTTAGACCATGTGCTTGATCTGAATGTATGTTTTTTTTCCCCCTTCAGGACCATCAATCTCACAATGGCTAGCCAAGGTATGAAAGTTTCTAAAAAAACAAAAACATCATTTGTATATTTGCTTTACAGCCAGTGATTGAGGAAATATAATGAGTGGAATGAATTCTCTCATAGGTACAAAAAGAGAGTGTGATAGTGAATCATCCGACTTGAGCATAGAGTCACTGCTGACAACAGGCAAGTAAAACCTGAATCTGTCCACCTTAATTTAATTTAGAGACAAAGTAGCTACAGAGAAAATATGCAAATTAGTCCCACCTCCATTCACTCACAGGCTCATCTACAAGTCAATGTATCAGAATGGTAATGTGTTTTATGTATCTCTATAATGTCAGACAAATAATTTATATGATAAGCCTTTTGCTTGACTATGTTATCAATAATAATATAAAAACAAGCAGCGATGAAAGGCCCCTTACACTCGGGCCAAAAATAAATCTTTAACAAATAAATAAATATTGTCTGATTACCTGTGGCAATGGTTTTCATGAGTTTACACTTACAAATGATATACAAATATATTTTTAGTGCTGTCCAAA
This sequence comes from Anabarilius grahami, assembly GCA_003731715.1. Taxonomy (NCBI): domain Eukaryota; kingdom Metazoa; phylum Chordata; class Actinopteri; order Cypriniformes; family Xenocyprididae; genus Anabarilius; species Anabarilius grahami. Next base: position 74,652 of record RJVU01069868.1, read on the forward strand.
TCGAGGGCTTCGAGCTTGGAATTTAGCCCAAACCCAAAGTTCTCCCAATATCCCCAGCCGAGAGTGAGAAGCAGAGTGGCGGAGAGATCTCTCGAGCTGATTAGAAAGACCGTTTGAATGAGTTTCTCCCAAACTTTGTTTATAAAACATAATTTGTCACTTGAATTCTGCATTCTCTTGAGATGCAGACATCCAAGAGGCGGACAATTAACTGTACATATTAGTTTATTAGTGACACTTTGCCTATTTTTTAAAACCATTATGGCAACAATATGGCAATATTTTATTTTGACTATGGCAACATTTTTATTAAAAAATATTTATATGAATAAGGCAACATTTGTATTTTAATGTGGAAACATGACACCTCATTCTACAATATTTCTATGATTAAATCGCTGACTCCTCCCCCATCAGCCAATCACTGTGTATACTCCATAGCAACGAGGTCAACCCCGCCCTTAATCTTAGCTTAAGACTTCAGTCTATTCCTTAGTAAAAGTTTGTCTCAGCAGCTTTGTGAATAGGTTTTAAGAGAAAACGCTTAGCTAAGAACTTTTACTGCTATTTAGGAGAACTCTTAGTGGTACGATAAAATGTTTTGTGAATACGGCCCCTGATTATTAATAAACCATTTCTTCACCTGAACTCTAAATAATTGATATGTATCTAGTTCTCTTATAGTTGCTGGGATAGCAGACTGACTAAAATTACTCCGCCAGAGTGGTATAATTTAATCTCTTATTGCACCTCTTGTGGAGCGATAAGCAGTTGTTCTGACAGTAACTAATTGACTAAGAGGGGGAGAAGTGCCACACTTTCTACTGCCAATAGGTGGCACTTTGACTGTAACTGAATATTGCAATGTAGATATCATCAGGCCAGGACTATTATCAAACATGTGAAGTTTGGAGCAGATCGGACATTGTATGCCTGAGTTACAACAACTTCCTGTTTCGTGGCATCAGTCTCATTAGCACTCAGCCAAGTGTTTCATGATTTAATGTGTTAGTATGTTTGGTACTTCGTGGCATATTGAAATGTGTTTCTGGGAGTGAATTACAGTGTAAAGCATACCATTTCTTGTTGCCACCAGGTGGCGCTATGTCTAACTGAATATTGGCATATACAGGTCCTTCTCAAAAAATTTGCATATTGTGATAAAGTTCATTATTTTCCATAATGTAATGATAAAAATTAAACTTTCATATATTTTAGATTCATTGCACACCAACTGAAATATTTCAGGTCTTTTATTGTTTTAATACTGATGATTTTGGCATACAGCTCATGAAAACCCAAAATTCCTATCTCAAAAAATTAGCATATCATGAAAAGGTTCTCTAAACGAGCTATTAACCTAATCATCTGAATCAACTAATTAACTCTAAACACCTGCAAAAGATTCCTGAGGCTTTTAAAAACTCCCAGCCTGGTTCATTACTCAAAACCGCAATCATGGGTAAGACTGCCGACCTGACTGCTGTCCAGAAGGCCATCATTGACACCCTCAAGCGAGAGGGTAAGACACAGAAAGAAATTTCTGAACGAATAGGCTGTTCCCAGAGTGCTGTATCAAGGCACCTCAGTGGGAAGTCTGTGGGAAGGAAAAAGTGTGGCAAAAAACGCTGCACAACGAGAAGAGGTGACCGGACCCTGAGGAAGATTGTGGAGAAGGACCGATTCCAGACCTTGGGGGACCTGCGGAAGCAGTGGACTGAGTCTGGAGTAGAAACATCCAGAGCCACCGTGCACAGGCGTGTGCAGGAAATGGGCTACAGGTGCCGCATTCCCCAGGTCAAGCCACTTTTGAACCAGAAACAGCGGCAGAAGCGCCTGACCTGGGCTACAGAGAAGCAGCACTGGACTGTTGCTCAGTGGTCCAAAGTCATTCGGAAATCAAGGTGCCAGAGTCTGGAGGAAGACTGGGGAGAAGGAAATGCCAAAATGCCTGAAGTCCAGTGTCAAGTTCCCACAGTCAGTGATGGTCTGGGGTGCCATGTCAGCTGCTGGTGTTGGTCCACTGTGTTTTATCAAGGGCAGGGTCAATGCAGCTAGCTATCAGGAGATTTTGGAGCACTTCATGCTTCCATCTGCTGAAAAGCTTTATGGAGATGAAGATTTCGTTTTTCAGCACGACCTGGCACCTGCTCACAGTGCCAAAACCACTGGTAAATGGTTTACTGACCATGGTATTACTGTGCTCAATTGGCCTGCCAACTCTCCTGACCTGAACCCCATAGAGAATCTGTGGGATATTGTGAAGAGAAAGTTGAGAGACGCAAGACCCAACACTCTGGATGAGCTTAAGGCCGCTATCGAAGCATCCTGGGCCTCCATAACACCTCAGCAGTGCCACAGGCTGATTGCCTCCATGCCACGCCGCATTGAAGCAGTCATTTCTGCAAAAGGATTCCCGACCAAGTATTGAGTGCATAACTGAACATAATTATTTGAAGGTTGACTTTTTTTGTATTAAAAACACTTTTCTTTTATTGGTCGGATGAAATATGCTAATTTTTTGAGATAGGAATTTTGGGTTTTCATGAGCTGTATGCCAAAATCATCAGTATTAAAACAATAAAAGACCTGAAATATTTCAGTTGGTGTGCAATGAATCTAAAATATATGAAAGTTTAATTTTTATCATTACATTATGGAAAATAATGAACTTTATCACAATATGCTAATTTTTTGAGAAGGACCTGTAGATGTCTTTATGCCAGGACTCTAATAAAACGTGAAGTTTGGGACAGATCGGACATTGCATGCCTGAGTTACAAAGCTTCCTCTTCCATGGCGAAACATCAGACATTGTCAGGCCACCATGGACACGCCCTTCAGTGTAAACTCTAGATCTTCGCAATTTAACATGGCTAAGGCCTTAAGATTAATCATATATGATGTTGTTCTGGTTAAATCTCTATGTTAATCACAGTGTAAAACATGTCATTTCCTGTTGCCTGCAGGTGGCGCTATGACTAACTAAATATGGCCATGTAGATGTCTTCAGGTCAGGACTCTAATTAAACATGTGAAATTTAGGGAAGATTCGACTTTGTTTACCCGAGTTACAACAACTTCCTGTTTCATGGCGAAACATAAAATTTTGTCAGGCACAGACCGACCTTCAGCGAAAAGTCTAGGGGCCTCATGTACAAAGACTTGTGTTGAATTCATACTAAAACATTGTGTGCGGACAAAGCTGTAAATGTGCGTACGCACAAAAAAAAGAGATGTATGAATGTCAGCGTACGAAGGATCCCACGCATATTCTCTTTGTACATCCCAATTAACGTAAAATTGAGCGCACATGCACGAGCACAACACCCCACCCTGTCTCCTCCCTTAATTAAATCAATTTAAATATGGTAATGAGTCCACTTTTGCAAAAGAAAGCAGTAAGAAAATGGCTAAAGCAAGCGGCAAAAAAAAACATTACAGAAAGTGAATTGGAGGTGCTACTATCGGAGGTAGAAACGAGAAAAAATATTTTATTTGGAACTTTGTCTTCCGGAATTAATAACAAAAGGAAAAAATATGAGTGGGAGAGTTTGGCTGATGCCGTCAATGCGGTGGGATCTGAAAGTCGCACTGTAAATGACCTTAAAAAGAAATGGTTTGATATAAAGGTGGACATTAAACGGAGAACTGCTGCGCACCGACAAAGTGGGCAGAACAGGCTGTGGTAAAGGGGTCGATGAGCTTGCACCCTTTGAGCAGAGAGTTTCCTCAATTATGGGTGACACTTTACTCTCTGGAGTAGTATCTGTTGCTGCGGGAGACTTGGATTTACTACAGGACTGTCACGAAGGTAACCAATTTCTCATTTGTTTTTACTTTGGAACACATAGCTTACCTATTTAATTTTCAAATGCATGCAATGTAGCTGACCAAAAGTAAACCAGAGATTTTACGTATCCATTGCATTTATGGCAAATGCGTGTACCCATTAATAAGGAACAGACTCAAAACACAGATAACATGTGCCTGTGTTTATTTAGACTCATATGGTGCAACAGCCAGAACATCCACTGGCACGCAATCGGAATCCGCCCCTCCTGAGCAGCCAGCGCCCACTGTGGCCAGCGTCTCCAGTGTTTCTGGTGTTTCCAGTGCTCCCCCCAGTGCTGAGGCCAGTCCGTCTGGCCACGTCTTGACGCATACTGTTCTGGAGTCACAACAGCAAATCGTTATGGCCATCGGAGAAATTAACAGTCACCTGAAAAATATCACTGACACACTCACAGACATAAGCCACTTATTAAAGGAATTGGTCAAAAAATTAACTTTGTCTCAGATTACCATTTATATTGTCGCAATCACATGTTGACGGGCCTGAATGGCTTGTTGGTTGGGCTGCACATACATTGGTCCTGGGTCAGTGTCATCTGGCGGTGCTGCCACCTCACAAAGTGGTATGCCATACCTGTGCGCGACATTGTGCAGCACACCACAGGCCAGCACAATGCGGCACACCTTGTCAGGGCGGTATAACAGCATCCCCCCAGTCTTGTCAAGGCAGTGTCACCGACATTTCAGCTGCCCAATCGCCCGCTCTACAACTGACCGAGTGCGAGAACGGGCATCATTGTATCTGCGCTCTCGGTCAGTTTGTGGGTTGGTGAGGGGGGTTAACAGCCACGTTTTAATGTTTGGCTGGTCAACTGCATCATATGGGAACCTTATATACCTGGTAGACATGCGGATGATCCAGTCCCATACCGCTGGCATTGTGCGGCTCAAAGACGACTTATGGTCTGCCAGTTCCCTTTGGAAAGAGCCAGTAGCCAGGAAACCAAGTGTCGTCAGCACCTGTAAGGGAAAGGGTATTGCGTGGCTCCTCGCTGTCTCTCTCTCTCTAGATTCGGACCCAACTCAGCACAGAGCTCCAAGAGGATAGCCCTTGGAAATCTGAAACGGCTGATAAGCCAGTCATCATCCTGGGCCAGAAAATCATTGTGGTCCCTAAAAACTCCTTCTCTTCGGATTCTGCCATTAGCAATGTCCTCTAATAAGGCCAAAGCTGCCATTGCCATAGACTAAGGGTTGTATCAATTTGCACATGCTTTTATATGTTCTTACTTAATTGCATAATTGATAGAATATTCCCATAAGGCTCGTGTGACAATATATGTCAATTATTTTATAAATTGCAAATTAATAGAAATGCTTCCCACAGGTGGTGGTGCGATAGACTTGTAGAACAATTCGTTGTGTAATGTTTGCAACTTCACTTGATTGCCTGTAAGAGTCGCCAACGGACAAAAACAATGAGAAATGTACGTATGCCAGACACATTCTCGCATTCATTTCACTGTTAGTACATCCAACCGTGAGCGTGAAAGGTGGCGTACGCAAAGTTTTTGTGCATACGCAAGGTTGATACATGAGGCCCCAGATCTTCACAATTCAACGTTGCAATGGTCTTTAGATTAGACTGACCAAATATGACCTTGATCTGATAAACACTCTAGGAGGAGTTCGTTAAAGTACAACATCTGGAAATTAAAATTTTGCAGACAAAATCCAAAATATCTCACTTCCTGTTTGTTTTCAGATTTTGCACCAGGAGACTTTTTTGTAGGTATTGGGCTGTTAGATGTGTCTACCGAATTTCATACCTGTATGTGAAATGTGGTGCAAGGGGTGCGTTGAAATTTTGTAGGTGGCGCTATCGAGCCATTTTGTCATGCCTAATTCTGAGACCCATAACAGACGTAAATTTTCACCACTTCTGATGCGTGTGCAAAGTTTCATGAGTTTGAGCATGTTTAGGCCCTCAAAAATGTGATTCATTTCGGAGAAGAAGAATAATTGGCCGAGCAATTACAATAGGGTCCTCACACCATCGGTGCTCGGGCCCTAATTATGTGTTGCTAATGTTACACAAACCATGTTCCTGTTCGCCATCTCAGTCTGCCTTCTAAAAATCAGTATCCTTAGAAACACTTTCAATGTGGAGAAAGACATATAGTTTATCACAACATCTTAATATGCATCATATACATTATTCACCTGCTATAGCTAAATGTTTTCATAGGAACAGAAAAATATACTGGGATAAGCTGGCCAATCTTGAGACCCTCCTACTTCGCAGCATAGTAATGATGTGTTAAAGCTCAGCTGCATGTTGACGTGTTTGGTTACAAGGTAGTTTGTGATGTCACAAACACCAGTGTTTTAAACTGCAGTTTTAAACAGAAAATACATATGAATTTGCAGATGGTTTGTCCTTTAGCATACTAAAAACACCACATAGACATATAAACAACATTAAAAATTTAATTTTCACCAGAGGGATCTTCAAGTTCTTTATGTTTCAGGTCAATTTGCCCGCTCTCATCAGTGTTATGTGAAATCAACCTTGTGTTTGAGTTGCCTGCGTGTTTAATGAAAGACTTTTGGAATATTCACACCAGGACACCAGGGAAAACATAAGTCTATTTGTATTTACTTGTAAAACATCTACAATAGTATCAGCAGGGGCTAACTGGATTACTTTCATGTTCATTACTTTG
>RJVU01069868.1:83303-95365 GCA_003731715.1 Anabarilius grahami
AACACTTATTCACACCACTGTACGTTAATAAATAAAAAAAAAGGAAATAAAGCCTTATTTTTCTATATTGTACCTCTGCAGGAGTGGGAGAAAGAGCTCAAAGATCTTTTCACAGTTTTGTCAGATGAGGACAGGACTCATGAATTATTTGACATCGCTGTAGAAAAGATCACTGCGCTGTTTGGAGATGATGCAGAAAAGAAAACTTTAGAAGAGATCAAGAAAGATGACAAATATGCTGAGATTAAAACCTTTTTGTCCGACAGTAAGAAAATCTCAAGAAGTGATGTAAGTTTTTATGAGAGATAATATGTTTAACACCAAAGGTTTCATTACAGTATTAAATGTATAATAATGTATTCTGAATTCTTGTTTGGCAGTGAAGTTAACAATTTCTCCACAGGTCTCTGAATTCACCGATGTTGTTGCAAGTTACATTCAACACAGTGAGTCCAGTCAAGGTGACTGGTACTGGCCGCTTGTGAAGAGTGTGACGATCAAGATTCCAGGTTGTCATGAACTCCTGAAACACATTGTGCTTGTTGATATTCCTGGAACTGGAGACATAAATATTATAGATGACAAGTGGAAATCTGTAAATATATTACTACACGTTTCAAATCATTATAGAAACACAATCTACTATGCTACTACAACCATGTCATCTAAATCACTGTTTCAATTTTGTAGAAACTGAAAGAGTGCTCTATTGTTTGGGTTGTAAGTGATATCAATCGAGCAATCACTGACAAAGACCCCTGGGGGATTTTAAAGCAGTATAGTAAAGAACTGGGACCGGGAGGAGAATGCAAACGCATAAACTTCATCTGTACAAAGACTGATGAGATCAATGTACCAGCCTATGTGAGGTATTTTGTTAAAATTACACATATGAAGTGAAGGGGGGGAATCTTATTATAAACCTGATATTAGTAACATACAGCACCTCTTAAAGGGTTAGTTCACCCAAAAATGAAAATTCTGTCATTTATTACTCACCCTCATGCCGTTCCACACCTGTAAGACTTTCGTTAATCTTCGGAACGCAAATTGAGATATTTTTGTTGAAATCCGATGGATCATAGCCAGCAATGACATTTCCTCTCTCAAGATCCATAAAGGTACTAAAAACATATTTAAATCAGTTCATGTGAGTTCAGTGGTTCAATATTAATATTATAAAGCAACAAGAATATTTTTGTAAATAACGATTTATATAGTGATGGCCGATTTCAAAACAATGCTTCAGGAAGATTTGGAGCGTTATGAATCAGCGTTTTGAATCATGATTCGGATGGCGTGTCAAACTGCCAAACTGCTGAAATCACGTGACTGAACCGCTGTTTCGACACAAAAGATTCATAACACTCTGAAGCTTAATGAAGCAGTGTTTTGAAATCGGCCATCACTAAATAAGTTGTTATTTTGTTTTTTTTGGCGCACCAAAAATATTCTTGTTTCTTATAATATTAATATTGAACCTCTGTACTCACATGAACCGATTTAAATATGTTTTTAGTACCTTTATGGATCTTGAGAGAGGAAATGTCATTGCTCCCTATGTAGGCCTCACGGAGCCATCGGATTTCAACAAAAATATCTCAATTTGTGTTCTGAAGATTAACGAAGGTCTTACAGGTGTGGAATGGCATGAGGGTGAGTAATAAATGACAGAATTTTCATTTTTGGGTGAACTAATCCTTTAATACAACATCTGTTTTAGTCTTGTACATTGCAAAGATCAGAATTTAAAAAATAACAATTTGTGACTTATTTCCTTTGAACATTTCTTTTTAGATCAGCAAGGCTTACTACAGATCAACTCACAAGAGACAAGGTTTGGAAAATTTAAAGGAGTGGTTCAGTGGTTTTTTCTAGGCTTGATTGTGTTTATGGGGCACAGTTTAACATGTCTTAATGCTTCGTTTTTGTTTTTTTTTAAACTGTATTTTTCATATATTTTACCTTTATTCTACACCTCTGTTTCCACTGTCATGTGAACGGCTCGTTTGACTTCCTGCTTCTATGATACCACTCCCTCCGAAATACGCAATTGGCTCCGATTGGTTAGCCTGCCCAGTGTATCCAGAGCCACCGTGATTCGCTGAAGCGTCCGGAAACACCACGCCCCTTACCATTAGTGGTTACTGGTTATGTGGGCTTCGGTGGAAATGTAAATAATGTAAATAATGGCGTCTATATTGCTTTTAAAGGACGTTTCTGAATGGTATTTCATTTAGTATTTGTGTCTTGGTTATCTGCGTTATCTGTGTGTTGGTCTTTGTTTAAGTCCTTGATGCAACCAAAAAATAGCAACAGAACTATACGTTTAACAGACATGTACAAACAATAAAACGTACTTACAGTTTGGGGCAAATAAACAGCAGCTTCTGCTTTTAAAGTGGGAACCCCTTCTTTCAGTAAAATCCTTTGTGCAAATCCAGCATTAAACTCATGTAGATTCTGGAAGCTGTCTTCAGCGCCGCATCCAGTGTAGAAAATATCACAGATTATAATGGGTTCTATATCTTTTGAAGCGTCGCGCAGCTCGTGTTCAGTGTAAACAACTCTTCCACTTCCACATGCTGCGCCACATGGCCTCGCCCACTTTGTTTCGTGTTCCCGGGGGCGTGTTTTGCAGGGTTTATGATGTCACCAATCTGGGAAGAAGCTCGTTGTAGTCCGAACCGGTCATTTTTGTAGGCATTAAACTGCCATAACTTTAAAAGACAATATCTCCGTTTGCATTGAACTTTCAGCGCTGTAATTTTGCAGATACTGTTTATGCTCAAGCAGCAACATTACACACTAACTAAAGTTAAAAAAGTGAAATCGCATTGAACCACCTCTTTAAAAATGTTATAGCAAACATTGTTCCCTGAGTACATTTACTGGTCAGTGAGATCTTTCATATCATTCTAACTGCAATTTAATACATTTCCTGAGAGGAATATCTGCTATAGAGTATAATGCATAATCAACCACTAAATCAGATTTCACAATACTTCTTTATTAAACAACTTATACTCATATATTTGTGTTTTTATCGTTCTTCAGGATCAGGAAAAAGTATGCATACTTCGTAGAAATAAAGATGCCAAGATGAAGGTCAAAGAAAAGTTTGAAAATTCTGATATTAAGGTTTTTATTTCCTAATTGTCTTCATTGTTATGAGTATTTTGAATGATTTCTAATTCATCATTTTTACTCTTTTCTTTTCTTATTTTCTAAATGTATTCTTCTTCTTCTTTTTGTTTAGAAAATATTCAACATTGGCAATGATTTTCTAGTTTTTACTGTGAGTTCCAAAGCATTCTTTCACCCTAAATGTAATCTAGAGCCTAGTGAAACAGGTAAAGTATCCCTATTACCATTTTACCAAATTATTCATTACAAAAATACTTTTTTGATTAATCTAAAGTTAAATACTTTATGAACCAGACAAAGCTTTGATCACATTAATCCAAATCTTGCCCTTGTGTTTGGAAATGGTTTATACCTGTAGAAATCCCAAAGCTGCAGGATGATCTGAGGATTATTAACGAGAACATTACTAGAGAACTGACCAGAGATTATGTCAATAAAATTTTGACCTTGATCCAGAGTGTCCAGCCGGACACAGACAAGGAAATGGTATCAGTCAGAATTGCTGATATTTCACATACATGTCTTCAGAATGCTGTCAGTATACATTATTCTGTAATTCACTGCTGTTTATGGATGCTTTAGGTTAAAATGAAAGACAAAGTCTGCATGGAATTTGAGGAGAGCCTGGTGAAGGCACTAAATGAATTGGACAGTCGTTTTAACACCATTCATAGTGTTCTGGAACAGTGTCTCTCAAAGGGAGTGGAAAAATCAGTCGAATTATGTGTTGCTTCCACGGAAGCAATGATAGAAACTGTGAGTGTGATTCAAGTGTTGTAAATAATCAGTCACATTTTTCTTGACTTTTTAACACTGGTATTTTTTTTGTACTGTCACTCAGAAAGATGGAAGGGGATTTCATAAAACCCTTGGAGCTTTGTGTAGGAATGGTGGGTGCTATTTCTCGAAAAGTAGGAATGAACTCCTAGACTTAAACGAGGCATTGGCCGAAAACCTGCACGAATGTCTCGAAGAAGATTTCAATCAGATTTTTCCGTAAGAGCTGATTCATCATTCCATTTCTAGTGCCCCTTTGTTCAGTTTAGAATAAAATGTTATAAAAATACTCACAATGCTTGGTCAGTGACTAAGGATGTTTCAGCATGATCAGTTATAGATAAGTTCATTTAACTAAGAAGAAGCTGTTGACATTATTTTAACAATTAACATTAAACTGGAACGTGATTAATGGTTGTAAACATGGACCAACTGCAGATTGCATTCGGAGCAGTAAACCAGAAAATTACTCTGTTGCCCAGGAAAATACAGATTGGGTTTAGTGACAATGCCAGATTAATTTGAGCCAGACAATTTACCAGACAATTGTTTTGTGAAGTAAACATCCTTATGTTTATTTCCTATGATGATAAATTTGCTGTCCCCTCAAAATAACTCAACACACAGCCATTAATGTCTAAAACGCTGGCCACAAAAGTGAGTACATCCCAAAGTGAAAATGTCCAAATTGGGCCCAAAGTGTTAATATTTTGTGTGGCCACCATTATTTTCCAGGACTGCCTTAACCCTCTTGGGCATGGAGTTCACCAGAGCTTCACAGGTTGCCACTGGAGTCCTCTTCCACTCCTCCAAGACGACATCACAGAGCTGGTGGATGTTAGAGACCTTGTGCTCCTCCACCTTCCATTTGAGGATGCCCCACAAATGCTCAATAGGGTTTAGGTGCCGCCAGCACTCATGCAGCCCCAGACCATGACATTCCCACCACCATGCTTGACTGTAGGCAAGACACACTTGTCTTTGTACTCCTCACCTGTGTTACAGTACAGAAGGGACGGAGACAGGGAATCACAGATATTGGAGTTTATTTAAACCAGTACGAGTAAACAGCAGTGCAGGTAAGTGATAAGTGCAGTAATGGAGATACTTGAAGTGCAGAGTGGTAATACTGTCCTTTTGTGGTTGTAGGTGCAATGGAGTTTGATGCTGATGGAGATCGCTGGAGACAAGGAACACTCACACAGAGACTGGGAATCACACGAGGAGAACAGGAGACGCTGGAGACAGGCAAGTAGATCACTGGGAGTCCTTAAGGTAAGCATACAGGTAAGTCTTAATGCAAATGAGACCGGATGAAGAGTGTGTGTGAGTGTGAGTCCTTTATACTGCTGGTGATTGCTGTGCTGATGAGGTGCAGGTGTCGTTGATCAGTACTCTGGTGATTGGGTGCGCTGTGATTGGTGGATGGTGGAGCCTGACGTGTCTGTGACAACCTGGTTGCTGCCACACACACACTTGACACCAACTGAACCAAATAAGTTTATCTTGGTCTCATCAGACCACAGGACATGGTTCCAGTAATCCATGTCCTTAGTCTGCTTGTCTTCAGCAAACTGTTTGCGGGCTTTCTTGTGCATCATCTTTAGAAGAGGCTCTCTTCTGGGACGACAGCCATGCAGACCAATTTGATGCAGTGTGCGGCGTATGGTCTGAGCACTGACAGGCTGACCCCACACCCCCCACGCTGAGCACATGCACCCAACTTCTTTGGTCAACCATGGCTAGGCCTGTTCTGAGTGGAACCTGTCCTGTTAAACCGCTGTATGGTCTTGGCCACAGTGCTGCAGCTAAGTTTCAGAGTCTTGGCAATCTTCTTATAGTCTACGCCAACTTTATGTAGAGCAACAATTCTTTTTTTCAGATCCTCAGAGAGTTCTTTGCCATGAGGTGCCATGTTGAACTTCCAGTGACCAGTATGAGAGAGTGAGAGCGATAGCACCAAATTTAACACACCTGCTCCCCATTCACACCGAGACCTTGTAACACTAACGAGTCATGTGACACCGGGGAGAGAAAATGGCTAATTGGGCCCAATTTGGTCATTTTTACTTAGGGGTGTACTCACTTTTGTGGCCAGCAGTTTAGACATTAATGGCTGTGTGTTGAGTTATTTTGAGGGGATGGCAAATTTACAGTTATACAAGCTGTACACTCACTACTTTACATTGTAGCAAAGTGTCATTACTTCAGTGTTGTCACATGAAAAGATATAATAAAATATTTACAAAAATGTGAGGGGTGTACTCACTTCTGTGAGATACTGTACAGTTACCCTTACAGTTACACAATCCTTTAAATCTATATGATGAGTGGGAAAATTTACATTCATAAAGCAAGATGCCTTAATTGTAGCCCAGTAATAAACTTTTTATAGTGTATTAACAACGTTTATCTTCCCTTCAGAAATTATTATAAAATATAAAAGCTATCTTGTGTGACTGAATAGATTTTGAATAAATTGTAATGTATTTTTTTTACCTCATTATGCATCCCATTGGTGTTTCGTTTATGTCATTTTTTTGTAATGCATTGTTACTGAGAAAAAAAAACAGATAACCACCTCACCGAGTCTTCTGGTTAGGGCCTATGCAGCTATCACATGACATATGGCTTTTGATCAGAAGTCCCAGCCGAGTGGTGAACTAACCATTTTTGTTTCTCATCATTTATGAGTTTGAATAAGTTTGCATGTTCTGGCAATGTGTTTATTGAAAATGTAACATTTTAATTGAATCCTTTTTAAAATGAATGACTTGAATTAAGATTAGTTAATTTCACTGAACGATATTCAAAGATCCATGTCAGTAAAATAATCTAATATTAGATCACTATTTCTCAATATTCTGTGAACTGTTTTAAATTAAACCTTTTCTTTTTGACCTTGGCTTCAGTGTAAGTAGACAAACAGGGATGTCAGTGCAGGAACAGATTTACAAGTTCAGTATCATCCAGAGTGATTCTGCTTATTTCGGATCTTCCAAGTTAAACCACATTCAGAAATTCATCAAAAGAGAGGTGAGTTCAGTTATCTGTAATCTGGGCTTTTTCCTCTATGCCTGACTTTACTTTCTTTGAAAAATATGTGAACTCCGTTTCAATTTTACAATTAAACAGGCTGTTTTTATAAACCAGTTGTTGTTGAAATGTACAGAACAAACTGTTAATATAGGACTAAAGTAAGCAGGGTTCTCAATATATATATATATAGAAAATTAAGCCTCTCGATGTTTCAATGTTTTTCTGACTTGTGTCTTTTTTCCCCTTTACTGAAAGGAAACTAAACTGAAGGCATCGCTCAGCAGAGAAGTTGTTGATATAAAGAAGGACATCTACTCATCAATCCAAAAAACTATTGAGAATGAAATGGCATCTTGCTATGAAGGTAAGATAACATTAAGGCCTGGTTTCACAGACAGGGTTTAGATTAAGCCAGGATTAAACTTTAGTTCAATTAGGACATTTAAGTAGCTTTTTATAAACGTCCTGTGACAAAAGAGTGATACTGACATATTTTAAGATATATCAGTGCAAGATTCAGTTAAAGGGGTGATGAACTGAGAAATAAAATTTTCCTTGAGCTTTTGACATGTAAGAGGTCATGATACTTTAAGAATATCCTGTAAGTTTTAGAGCTAAAAACTTCCTTGTTAGTCCAATAAAATCTTTAATTGACACCAGACCCAGCAAATGACAGGATTTACAAAGTGGGGATCTATGACATCAAAGGGCAGCAAGCAGTTCTGCAGAAGAAGATCAACACTTACTTCATCACTGCCTGTTTAGCCCCGCTCACTGATTCGCGCATGACATGCAATCCATGGGTTTCAAAGACATCACTAACGCTATGCCCGCCACCATATTTGTGTCCGAGATGGCAACTAACACAGCAGTGCTTCATTGTATTGATGATCAGCTTTAGCTTCAGTGAGAGCGCTCAAACAGCAACACAAGACATTATCTACGATTGTGGCTGTCATATTAATAACATTTTAATTGTATACACTATTATATTAAAATGTTGAGAATTGTAGTTTCGGCGTGTTGTTACAGGAAGAACGCATCCACAACAGGAGATATTCTGTTCACTAGTTCAAGTTCACGCGTGCATGATTTTGTGCAAATATATGTTGTAATATTACATTTATCTTGTAAAAATATATATGAATTACCCTATATAGGATGTGTTCCATTGAGTTAATTAACCTTTTAGCAAAGCGCTCGAGTTTACGGGTGTTCATTCAGCGCGCACAGCTCAAATGTTATCAAAATGAGATGATATAAGAAAAAAAATCTGTTATTGTTCATGATCCTTATTATTAATCAAACCATGTGTTGATGAAAATAATACGAGAACAATATTAGTGCTAGTTATTAAAAATAATGCATTCTTTTTTTTTGAAAAAATATATTTTAATATTACAGTAGTAAACATTTTAAATGACTATTAATCATTGCTGTTTTGAGGTGTGCATGCTGAAGCTGAAGAGAATCAAAACCCGTAAACTGAAGGTTAATTAACTCAAAAAAATATTACAACTAGTAATTTGCACAAAATCACACACAGATGAACTTGAAGTAACGTCAATAACTCAAAAAAGTCAATAATGTAACTCAGAAACACGGCAAATAAGCCCAAATAATTTACGTTGTATTACAAGTATATACGATTTAATATCATGTATAAGAAGACAATCATATTAATGTTTTGCCTTACTTTTTGAGTGCTCTCCCTGAAGCTATAGATGATCATCAGCTCTGTGGGTTATTTACCTCAACGAAACACATCCTTTATGAGATTAATTACATATTTATACTTCATAAATCTGCACAAAATGACACGAGTGCACAAGTGAAGCTTGAACTAGGCTAAATTATGTAATTAATGTTTAACTCCAGTAGACGCGCTCTTGCCACAACAACACAGTGAAACAACAACAGAGAATTCACAATGTTTTATTACAATAGTGTTCTCGTTATAATGTTATGTAAATTACAGTCCCAGCAGTTATTAATATTGTGCATTGCTGTTTGGCTGCCAGTGGCGTGGGCCCTTCTGATTGAAGCCAATAATTCCGCCAATCGAACTCCTTTGAGATCGAATAAAATTGTAGTTCGGGATTTCTCTGACGACTGTTAAAACAGCTAACAGCACAACATATCCCTGATATATTGTAAATTTGTTGTGAAACTTCTGAGAGCGTTTTGTTGGCCTTCCTCTGGTAGTTGTAGCTGCTGTGACCATAGATTAAAAACAGGTCGCGCAGCTGTGACCAGACACAAATATGGCGGCGATAAAATACAGTGACGTCGCATGACACCCATTGATAGAATAGGTAGCATAGGCCTATGTGGTGCTAAACCAGATCAAGCTACCAAGTAATAAACATGCCATTGAGGATTACAAAATATTGTGCAGCGCCTGGACTCGACAGTAATGCAACAACATGTCAGTAACTGTGTTAATTCTAATGCCTGATCTGATATGTAATGATTCATGTAGTCAGATGATCTTCGTCTGTGTGTCAGTAAATCAAACCCGTGCAACCTTTCATGCCATGATCTAAATAATGCCATAGATATAAATGTAATGCAACACTTTTCACGATTAGTTAACCTTGAGAACTATAATAGTAAAAATGCGCTAAAAGAGAGAGTAATACTTAGCCATTTCATATGCAAAGATGTAAGCCAATCACATTAGTGGGCGTTTACACTGAAGTCTCTCAGCAGACACGCCCCTTAAAGTCCGCGTGAACCGGAAGTTGCAAACGACTTTTCTCCAGTGTTGTGATGTATTTCCAGGTGAAACGGAATATTGAATAGAGGGCAGAGTTTTACTTTAGCGCTCCTCCTCTCCATCTTTCACGCTCTTCCTCTCCATATCTCGCTCATAGCAGATGAATGGTTGCTGAGGAGTGGTTTACGCGTTTTTTACGCGTCAAACTGACGTCATCAGAGAAGGAACACCATTCCAGACCGGAAGTAACCTTTCAGATTTTGATTAAAGATTACCGCAACAAACAATTTTTTTCTGTGTTTTAACTTGCACGGATTAATTGTTTACCACAAGAATAGTAATATGCACTACCAAAGTAAATAAGGTAAATTTTGATTTCATGTGTACTTTAACACTCTGGAGTCGGAGGTATCGCCGGCAATACCACCTCAGTTTTTTTCTTACCAGTGTGAAAGAGATTAAAAATACTCAATTTTGCAGATACAATTAAGAGTTATACACCATTTTAATCTGTGAAATATCTTCTTTTATTTGTTTATGCTCAGAGTAAAAACAAAATGTTGTGCTTTTTGTAAAATAAAGACAACTAACATGATGCGTGATCTGTCGTCTCCCTCTGAACGAAGTTCAATCTGATAGTTCTCAGAAAATGAACTGTAACTTAGTTAATACTAATGACACAAAAAATTTGACTTATGTCTAAAGAAACGTTGAAATGTCAGGTTTTAAATCGTGTAATTCAAATTCAAAAATTCTGTTTATGTAATCTGTATGAAAAGAGAGACATGTCAGAAGTCCGTGATTCAGCTCATTATCTGCTAATGCGGCCACGCCCACAGAGCGAGTGCTATTCAGACGCAAATTCTGAGGCAATACATGTATACATCGTCGCAAACGTGTATTTATTATCTTCAAAAGTGTTTATCTGCATGTTATAGCCATGGTTAGCGATCTCTGGAATCCTCTGTTAGTTCCTGGAATATCACATGGCCTGTTCTTCTTTAGAGTAATTTGTGGACTAAATGTGCACAGAGTGGTTTTTTCCCCAGCCTACCTGACTGAAAGAGCTCATTAAGCGGCTCATGCAGATCTTTTGTCTTCTCAGGTGTGAATCACAGCATTATTCGTGAAGATTCACGCTTCCATGCATACTGTGTTTCTTGACAAAAAGTGTCTTACAAAATCTAAATCAATATATCGTTTTATATGAACGAGTAGACAGGATAATTTTTAAGCAAAAACTCTAGTCTACAACCTCCAATACCCAGAAGTCTTGTGAACACATATATAATATTATTTTTTTGGCCTTATTTCAGTGACTTTAGTTTTTTTGTTTTTTCAATAACCACGCATAAAAGTTATTTTGGATGTAAAAGGCATACTAACATTATAAGTGCACCCCAGGAAACATTATAAAACAATAAAACAACACAGTTCATGACCCCTTTAAAATAGCTCAATCATGCATTTTAGTCTGGGACTAGGGTTAAGCCTAGTCCCAGACTAAGCCTGTCTGTAACAACAGTTATGGTTATCTGAATTCAGCTGATCGGAACAAAATTGAGAAAAACAGGTTTAAATAACTGTCACCCCCTTTTTTTTTTACATAGACATGAAAGTGCACTATCCAAACATAAATGGTTGTAATTCAAGAATGCTTTGGAATATAGACATGATGAGGTTGGTCTTGTTTCAAAGAAGACACTAGTCAGTTTATTGTAAAAGTTAAATAAATTATGAAAGTGAAATAAAAAAAAGTAACAGAAGTTTAAGTTTATGAAAATATAATTGTTTATGTTTTATAATAATATATTACAACTCATGTTTTACTCTTAAACTGCAAGAAAATAAAAGCCAAAAATGTCAACATTCCAAAGTTTAGTTTGAAACATTTAAAAAAATTCGCTTTTAGTAACAATTTGTTTAGGTGCATGTAAGGACGAGGCTGAAGCGGCGTTAGAATCCATTTGCAGAGTTTTATTAGTAGTGAGTTTAAAAGGCAGGAACGTTAAGCCAGGCAATTGGTCACAACCAGAAGAGCAGTACAAACGAGCAACAAACACAAGGTTAATCCAAAAGGCAGAGGTGAGTAAACAGGCAAAAGGTCCAAACACAAACATCAGTCCAAAACAGGTTACCAAGGCAAGGGGATAATCCAACAGACGTAAACAAGCAGAATCATACACTAGATTAGATTAGATTAGATTAGATTCAACTTTATTGTCATTATGCAGAGTACAAGTACAGAGCTAATGAAATGCAGTTAGCATCTAACCAGAAGTGCAAGAATATAGTGTTTTATATACATTAAGTGCAGAGTAAGTGAAGCTATGATTTACAGAATGTACAGTGGGGTTGCTATATACAGTATTGAGCAGAG